>KV908611.1:144360-159360 GCA_002005505.1 Botryococcus braunii | reverse complement strand
GTTAACTTCGTTGGTCTTCAGGAAGGCGTCTGGCGCCTTCGTCAAGGTCACGTTTGAAATGCGGTACGTGCCTGAACCTGTGGAGAAGAAAAAAAAAATTCAAAATCCTGGAACATTGTAAACTAGGTAAAGAAAGTAAGGGGTGCAGACCTGACTCGTCGAACACGGCCGACGCAGCCGAAGGTTGGGGAAACCTAACAAAGGTGTTTAAATTCGAGACGCGCGCGTCTGCGCAGCGGTGAGTCCCGGCCGACAGGAAAATCTTGCCCGTCGAGTCTACCCGGGTTGCACGGTTGCAGACCATGGTGTATACATTTTCTTGTACTGTGGCCTTAGTCACGGCTCTTTTTGTGAAGGGCAGCAGGTCTTTGTCGTCGCTTTGTCTCTTGTGGGAATTCATGACGAAATTTGGTATTCGAGTATTCAAACACTTTTGCGAGTGTGATGTGTGAGACACTATGCGACGCCCATACCAAACACAATACAGTAGATATTCTGACAGGGACACGAGCACACGCATGAGAGCTGATGCTGCATCGTCCATGGATGGCATTTGACGTCATGTGACGTGCTGAGTCAGAAGGTGTGGAGTGCCGGTTTACCTGGCAAAACCGGCCACAGCCGTGTAACGCCGTGTCAGCATGGTGCGATCTGCTGATGATCAACCTGGTGATGCTCGATCTAATGATCTAGAATTCACAGCAGCATCTGAATTAGCGTCAGCAGGACTATGCATTGGAACACACCTGTACTGCAGCGGCAGCACACGCGCCATGGCCCACGGCCAGGCTTGTCAGGGCAGAAACCAGTCTGGCTTACAGCATGAAGTGGTCGCGGTTCCCAATGCTGGCTTCGCCGTCAAAACTCGCAACACATTCGTGTGACGTTGCAACAGAGGCCAGATGATGATCATGTGGCGCATGTGTCAGCATGGTGCGATCTGTCGATGATCAACCTGGTGATCATCGATCTAATGATTTAGAAACTATAGCAGCATGTGTATCAGCGTCAGCAGGGCCATGCGTAGGGGCACACCTGTACTGCAGCGGCCGCACACGCGCCATGGCCAAGGGCCAGGTAGGTCAAGGCAGTGTCAGCGTGGCCCACAGCATGAAATGGTCGCTGTTCCCAATGCCGGTTTCTTTGGCAAAACTTGCACCACATCCGTGGGACGTTGCAGCGGAGGCCAGATACTGATCCTGTGGCGAGCAAAAGGGGTGTCAGCATGGTTGCGATTTGCTGATGATCAACTTGGTGATGCTGATCAATGATCTAAAACCGATAGCAGCATGTGTATCAGCGTCACTAGGGCTATGCGTGGGGGCACACCTGTACTGCAGCGGCCGCACACGCGCCATGGCCAAGGGCCATGCATGTCAAGGGGCACTACACACACTTCCTCCCGGGCAGGGACTATATATAGATTTATATATATATATTATATATATTATATATATTATATATTTATATATATATATCTCTCTCTCTCTCTCTCTCTTCTCTCTCTCTCTCTCTCTCTCTCTCTCTCTCTCTCTCTCTCTCTCTCTCTCTCTCTCCTCTCTCTCTCTCTCTCTCTCTCTCTCTCTCTCTCTCTCTCTCCTCTCTCTCTCTCTCTCTCCTCAAGGCACCGTCAGCGTGGCCCACAGCATGAAGTGGTCGCTGAACGGAGCCCACATTTGGCCCTGAGCAGTCACCATGTCTGGGCAATTGGTCCACATGTGGTCCAGCTGTGAGCCCATGATGGTGGATGGCCCCGAGTGGATGAGGCGGCCCCGCCTGCTCGACATTAAAGACGCCAACGAAATGTGGTGACCGTGAGGCTCTTTGCTCAACATATTGATGTTGAGATCACCGCACACGATCCAAGGCTTATGAGGCAGCAACCGACTGAGGGAATCCAACACAAGGGGCATACTCCCCACCGAAGGGCTGCGATATACATGCACCACACGCAAATCCGTGTGCGGAAAGACGAGGTCCACAAATAGGATCTCACACCCATGCTCACATATGCTTCCTGTCTCTGTAATGTTGTTTGCGATATGCGCGTGTGCGAGAGCCACGGAGCCATTCTTGTGATGCGGGTGAGTGTGGTTGTGGTGCCCTTGAACGACGGCGGAGAACTCACTGAACTCACCCTGCATGATATCAGAGATGTCACTGTCCGCACAATTGGTCTCGCTCGCACAAATCAGATCCACGGGGCTGGGGCCATGGCGTCGCTCAGGCATGCAGAGCCAGTGAGCTGCGATCTCGCGATGGCTGCGCAGGGAAGCGGTGTTGTGGGCCACGAGTGTGATCTGGTCAGGGGCCCCACGGATCGGGTAGGGGATGGTCGCGGGCCTCTCACGCTTGGCCTTTTCCACCGCTGCCAAAGCCGCACGGCTGACACAGATGTCGTCCGGATTGTACGTGCCGGGAACGATGTACGTGCCTTCGGGGGTCTTGGCACGTGACAGCGCCATATAATGCAATCCTTCTCGCTTCTGTTGCCTCTTTGGGGGAGTGAGATCGATCACCGCCGCTTGCAAGTCCATGCCTTGAGAACGATCGTGCGTACGAGCATTCGCAGGCAACAATGGCAGCTGCAAGACTTCAGCTGTCCGCCTGTCCCGTCGTAGATAGAGTTGTTCGCGGGGAATCGGTGTCCAATCCGGGTCGATAAAGGTGGTCTCTCCTACTGGCAGGAACCGCTTTTGGTTGCGGCGCCGAACTTGTCCGACTCGGGGATCCGTAAACAGAACCCATGCCACATCGTAGACTTCCACGCCATGCGTTTGGCGTGGCTCGTACGTGCGAGTCACGGCTTTCAGGATCCCATCCGCTCCGTTACTAGCCCGTCCCCGTGTTGGTTGTTCACGGTGTACTCTACCATCATGCCGACTTTCAAATACAGCAAAAACAGTCCCCCGCTTTTATACATGGCTCGGGAATAGTTTTCGCGCACGGTGTTTGCTTCCTGCTTGAAGAAGTTCAGAGCCTCGGATTTGGAGTTGGGAGTGAGGGCCTGGGCCGCAAAGCACGCGGGTTGCTCTGGAGATGCATTGTAAACCCGCTTGTTGTGCTGCACAACTCGTTCGTTCGTGCAGCAATGCATGGGGAGGTGGGCAGGAGCGTCCCGTTCGAGGCCTTTCCACCGTGCATTGTCTTCAGCTGTGTGTTCGCCGATGCGCATTCGATTGAGCGCGTGCAGCATCCAGCCGTCTTCTTGACGCATGACTTGGGTCAGCTCTGCCACACGAAACAGCTCCCACAGCTGCACGTCTGAGTCCAGACCGCGTAGTGCCAATTGGCAAGGCGCAAAGAACTGTTGGCCTCTGATGATGGGCTCAAGCTGCATGAAATCTGCAAAGCAAGCCATGTTCACGTCGCCAAAGGGAGCGCGGAAGTTGTTCCCATACTCTTGCAAATCATTGTGCAAATGGGCCAGGTTTTTGTTGGGCACTTGGGAGGCTTCGTCCAGTATGAACACTTTGAGGTCCTTGTACTTAGCAATCAGCACCTGTTTCTTGGCATTGCTCAAATTGCCTTCGCTGTTTGGGACCCACCCCATCGCGCTATGCAGAGTCTGCCCGTTCGCCAGCCATGCAGCCTTGCCGTTTTGTGCGGCCACTTGAATCAAGATCCCTGCGCCATCTCCATGGATGTTGCGAGGTAGGACGCGCTCCAAAGCTTCTCTTGAAAACCTCAACGTGCAGCTTTTTCCGGTGCCAGCGCCTCCGGTGACAACCAACATGAGCGGGTCTTTCTCGAAGCCCCATTCGTGCATGAGAACATGTTGGACGGCATACTGACAGACGCGCCTCTGTTGGCCGGTCAGGATACTGCCTTGCTTTAGATAAGCGTCGTTGTCCCATAGGACGTGCGTGGTGGCTGTGCTTGAAATATGGGTGGGGGCTTCTTCCTGGTCTTGCAGAGGCAAAGCTTCGGGCAGGTCCGGAATAGTGCCTCTGCCATGAGGGCTCGGTCCATGCTGTTTTCAGAGTAGACGCTACGTGCATCGTCCTCCATTTCCGCTTCTCGAGCAGCCATCAGCCTTTCCCAATCAATGGCTGCTTTGTACTTGTACTGCTCTGCAAGAGGCTCGATGTGCTCGCGCAGTTGTGCGTACCGCTCTGCATACGAAGGACATCCTCCCAAAAGAGCCACTTCCTCCTGTGCCTCTGGGTGGGTCGCCCATGCTGACCCTGGGGCAAATAGCATGATCATTGCCCGACACTCTTGTTCGACGCTGGTAGGGCTGGGCAAGACGCTGAAGCGGGGAATGCAAGGCCGTATGCGCAAGCGCTTCTGGACTCCGGGACGCTGTGTGAGTGCGGGAGGATAGGCGATGCCGTCTACGTCTGCCTCTGTTAGCGTGGGTGCATCACCATCATCCCTTGTTCATCGCCGCCTGGGTTGTCTTCCGCTGGCTCCGCCTCCAAGCTTTTCCGTTTCTTGCACCGTCGAGAATAGCGGAGTGCATAATCAGCCAAGCAGAGGTCAGGGCCATTGAAACGCCGTCTGTTTTGCACATACTCGCGAAACTGGTCGTGCAAGTTGGGCATGAACACATCCAGCGATTCTGCAGACAGGTCGTCCAGCATGGTTTTGTTTTTCAAGATGACGCTACGCTCGGCGGTTGGCCGACTATCAATGAAGAACACGGCACGGCTCAGATAGCGCAAGGGGTATTGCAGCAATAAGAACGCCACCATCTGAGCACTCACTTCAGACATGTGCATAAACTTCAGCCCAGCGCTGCGGATCGCTGCAGCCACATCGCCGTCTGTCCGAGCTCTGGAGATGATGTCATGCAAAGCTTGGCTGATGCGGCGGTCGCCTTTCAGCATGTAACTTGTAAGGTACTGCACGCAGGCATGCTCATCCAAGATGAACTGCACATCCGTTTGGGCTTCCCATACGCTGGTGATTTTCGCATTGAAGGTGTTGACGCGGATGTATTGAGGTTCTCTCTTGTAAAACACGACTGCAGGTCGCTGCAACGCAGAGGCTATTGCTCTCTCGTAATCTGCTTCCGTCACAGCGCAGCAAGCTAAAAATTGATCGAAAGTCAACCGAGTCAGAACTTCATCCTCACCTGACAATGGGCCTTTTGCGCGCAAGGCCGCATCGAGTCGTGCCAATTCGGCGTGGATGCGTTTCAGGTCCTCTGGTGAGAGCTCAAGGCTTCGCAAAATGCGGCTGCGGCGCATAGGGTACCAGGGAGCGTTGAACCGGCACTTGCTATTTTTGTTCAAGCATTTGCCCTTGGCACACACATGAGTATGCAATGGTTGCAAATGTTCTGGCAGAGATCGAAGATCCGTTGTGATGTACTGATCGATGAATTCCTCACATGCACCATCTTTGCTGGGGTCCTCTCTCACAAACTTGGGGCTGTCCTTCACCCAAAGCAAGCTGTGACGGTGGGGAGTACCTCGCTTCTGGGCTTCTTCTACATGTGCCCGATCAACAACATCTCCGAGAACATCCGTGTTATCGATGATGTGAGTAAACAAACCCTCCATGCGCGTGTAATAGTACTTTGCGACCAGTACTGGGTCACTGCTAACGAGTTCACACCGCTGTTTGAAAGACAAACTCTCTAGCTCTTCATCTGTCGGGTGTCTGCCGTGCTCTTGATAATACAGAGTCTGCAAAAGTTCCACCCATTTGGTGTCTGCACATGAAGCCGTAAAGAAAAAGGTAGGGGTGCCACAACCGCGTAAAAAAGCCAAAAAATCTCGCCGCATGCCTTTCATGTAGTCGGGAGAAGTGCGCAGACCTTCCAAATGCAGCACACCATCCTCTTGTAGGATGGCTTATTTGATGAACTCGATCTGTTTGGCATTGTCTGCTGTGATCGTCTTTGTTTGTGCTTTGCCTTTGTGCATGCTCAGCAAAGCTGCCCTAAAAACAGTGGCTGTTTGCTCGTCTCGCAGCATGTGAAATAGCAGCTCTGTGCTTCTCCCAAATCGTCGATCTACATGTGAGATTTGATGTTGATTCAGTTGATGTTTGGTCAAGCCATCGGGATTTTCTTCAAAATAGCCGCCGAAGACCTGTGGGAACATCTTGGTTTTCAGGGTTTCATCCTGCCAACAAGGAATAGGCACGTTGCCTTCCGCTGGAGCTACTCTGATTTCTTCCTGTTGTAGCACTCGGATGCCTTCTGCACTGGGTTCCTCTGCTTGCATCTCGCGAGTCTCTGCCTGATTGTATCTAGCAAAATTATCCAGGATCCCATGCACATTGTTCTCAAATATGCAGGTGTCCGTGTCCGGAGCCCTCCCCTGATTCTCCTCTACTTCGTTGTCGTCAACCTGTGCGCCGTGTTCTTCATGGTCTTCATCCGCCACATCATTGTCAGATGCATGCTCGTCTTCGGCATGAACAGCTTCGGGATCGGGAAAGTCTTCTTGCAGCTGACGCAGTTTTGCAGGATCGAATTCGAAGTTGCTATACACCGGGGTTTTCAGAATCACTTCTATTGCCGCCAGCAAGCAATCGGCTCGAATGAACCCGCTTTTGTAGGCGTGCCTGTGGGATATCTTACGCAACAATTTCCCAGAGTACATGACATACGGCCGATAATCATTGGGCAGAACCCGTTCCAGCTTTTGTCCATCGCTGGGCACGCATACCACATGCCCTTTCAGCCCCTTTTGCATCGTTGTTGGCAATGTGATTATGCGTTGAAAAGGAATGACCGCGGCAAGCAATGCTGCTTCAAACCTGTTCAATTTTGCGATTGCTGGATGAATTACATTCAGCGGTGCATATTTAGGTTTCCACTGCACTTTGCTTTTGAGGTTCGTCTTGCATGGCCGACAGCAACGGTACTTTGCATCGCGATGCGCACGCCATCTGGCCAACCTCGTATTCACTCGGTCTCCCATCGTTTCACTTGCAAACGGTTCATCGGTGCAGTCTTGCACTTCGTCATGCCGTTTGACTTGTAAGCAACAAGAACAAAAAGAATCGATGCACCCACATGCCACCTTGAATCTCTTCAACCTTCCTTCCCAAGCAGCCTCTTTGGATAGTGTGCTTCCTCGTCGGCTACTGCTTGTGGGCTCTGAAGGCGGTGCTGCTACAGAGACCACATCCCTAATTGCCGTGTCTGATTGGCTTGTACCATTCATGCTAAGCTCAGCAGTTGAGGCAGCTTCTGCTTGAACGATGCGATTTGTAATAGGTTGAAGATGTGTTACGCACCCTGGCGTGCAATTAGCAATGCCCGATTCACATGGGCGTTGTGCACTTGTAGAAGGTTCAGCAGGTCCCGCAATTCTTGGACGGCTGTTCCATACAGCAAGTATGCCGTCAGTGTACTTGGACAACATGGGTGAAGTATCACTGACGTGATGCAATATTGCACAGCAAGCGTGCCATACAAAATCAACCAAATTTGGAGCTAAGCTGTTCTGCATCATGTCCTGTACTATTTGAGGAATTTCTTCAGAAGCGTCCAAACCTTTCTTAAATTCGTTTGCAATATCTGAAATATCTGGGAGCGTACAGCCAAGGTGGGCTTCATTGGCCATGAATATGCAAGCATCAATAACATTATTACATGTAAATACCATGTTGCTTGCATTGCCAATGATTGTGGCTAATATTGCTGCAGGAAGTGTGGTGGAAGTCATATACACCCATAATGCCGTGTTGACATATTCAACATCCAGAGTAGGTGAGGAAGGCAAGACAGATACTTTCGTTCGTAGCGCATTTACACAGATGGCTTGACTCGTCCATATTTTGCAAATTGACAATGCCATTCCTTGACTGTTATCCAGCCATCCTTTTCCTACTTTATGCATATGGAAGTATGCATTTATAACTAATCCATGAAGAGTGTCACTCCCAGGGCATCCTCGCATGACAAAATCTGTTTTGGAAGCCTTCCATCCCTTTGTGAACAGGTCTACAGCTTTTTTCACTACCACCTTTTTTATTGGCCCCTCCAACTCCAGACATGTCCACAACCGCTTTGCACTACCCAATATGTCACTGGTAATATTGGCTTTGTTGATTGCATTTGCAAATGTACATGTGCTATCTGAATCTCGCACTGTTTCTGCAACAAACAAAGCACAACACACTTTCTGCACTTGTACTTCTATGCTACAACTGTGCGGTACATGGCTAAACATATTACTCCATTTATGCAATTCTGCATCATTGTTTAACATGCTGTATGTGATTAACACTACGATCTTTCTATATAATGCTGTATGCAATGTGGTATGCTTATACGTTATGGCTTTTGCTTTTGCTTTTGCTCTTAGCTTTATGCTTATGGCTTGTGCTTATGGCTTTATGCTCATGGCTCCTGTTGATGCATGTCTCTTGTCCTTAAGGTCGTCCCCATTTTCCGCATCCGACTTCCCCCCTGCATACCCAACCCAGACTGTTGTTTTTGCATGTCTGTAAAATTAACTTTTACAAATTTTAAAGCACATCCAACAGAGTGACACGCTGCCCTTCCATGAACTTGTGTAATGCAGTTTCAGCCACACTTCAGATATGGCCTCTATTGTTTCTTGCTGTGCTTTATCACATTTCCAAATATCCCAACAAGGGTGTTTATATCACGAACATTAATTTTGCAATACAAGGCTCTTGCACAAAAGACTCGTTATGGAAGGACACCATAAACCAATGACACGTTGGGGTTGTGCCAAAACCAAATGCCAGGATCAACACAAAAAACATATCCTCCTAGTGCCACGTGTTACGTGTGTTTGCACTTGTGTGTGTAGGTTTATGTTTAATTACTGTTGTATAATTAAGCATGCATAGCACAGAGACACCAGCACTTGCAACTTGTGGCTTGTGGCAACATGGTGAGAGAAAGATGCAGGTGGGAGTGAAGAAGTAGACATACAGAGGCAGACACACACACGCAGAGAGAGAGAGAGAGAAACAGAGAGAGAGAGAGAGAGAGAGAGAGAGAGAGAGAGAGAGAGAGAGAGAGAGAGAGAGAGAGAGAGAGAGAGAGACACAGAAAGAGAAGGAATGTCTGAGCGAAAGACAGAGATGGGGGGGCGGGGAATAGGGCGAGCAAGATTAGGCGTGAAAAACAACAAAACAGAAAGTGGGAAGGAGAAGGGGAGAAGAGAGGAAAGGGTAGAAAAGAGAGAGGAAGAGGGAGACAGAGAGGGAGAAAACAAAAAGAGGGGAGGGGGAGGGAGAGAGTTGGAGAGAGAGAGACAGAGAGAGAGAGAGATGTTAGACGCCTTTGGTTTGCTGACCCCATACGCAGGATGCAGACAACCAAGAATCACCAAAGACAGTCATCCACTGTTCACATGGTGGATCATTCTAAAAGACTGTCCAATCAAATAGCCACAAAGCTGACCAACACACCTTTAAATCTGCGGCATCTTGTTTCCAGATTGCAGATTCATTCACCAGAAATTCCGCATTCAAGATCTTGCTACTATTATACTTTATGCCTTGTGTTCACAGTTCCTCTCGCAGTGCCCCATAATTTGAAGTTCAAACCATCCATCCACTACAAGGGCTCGACCTTTGCGCTCTGTGTTTCACATGCAGACACAGGTGAACCACACATCATCATACACAGTGCTACTATGCAGAGTTTGTTTAATGTCCTGAACCAGCAAGCAAGCTTTCGACGTTTCAGGGTGGGAACAAGCTTACGTCATTCTTTTCCGCATGCACTGTCTGCTTGTCAGAAGGCTGTCTCTTGTCTACCAACCGGCAACATCCATCAAGGTTTTGCTAGGATTATCCTGTATGCGTGTTCTCGAGGGTTCCTCCTGCACCGCCCGGCAATTGCCAAGTCCAAACCTCCCACCTTCTACAACAATTGCACATGCAAACACATGTCAAACACACATCATCACACACACCGTCACTATGCAGAGTTTACAAACCCTGTTTCACCTGGTTACCCGGGTGCGATCAGTTAGGTCTACTTCCTTCACGGACATCGCTAACCCAGCACACAAGCCTTCAACGTTTCAGATCTACCACATGTCAAACAGAGATCATCAGACACACCGTTACAATGCAGAATTTGCGAACCCTGATTCACGTGGTTGCGATCAGTGTCGTATGCTTCCTTCACGTACATCGCTAACGCAGCACACAAGCTTTCACCGTTTCAGATCTACCAGCGAAATGAGTCGTTCGTCACGAGCCTGCGAGGCAGCATACCCAAACCTGCATGCAAGATACAAAACGGCGTACCCAAACGACGCGGTTCTTACAGACACAGAAGCACTGCCGTCACTTTTTTCCACATGCACTGTCTCCTTGTCAACAACTCATCTTTCCTACTGACCCGCAACATCCTTAGCAGTCCTTTGTGCTTTATCACATCAGACCGCAAGCTCGCATCGTCCACCCGGCAGATCTGCGGCTTTTCCGCTGCTTACATGGTCACTGCACTCGCGAGTAGTACTCATGATCATCCATAGGAAGCAGGTTCCTGTATAAAAAACTGGGTTTGTATTTCTAGATCCTGTGACCATCTGTCGCTTTACCAAATCTGCACGTCAGCCTGCCGTCATCGGAGGCTCGCGGCGGCTGGATCTCAAGCACAAACCGTCACATGAATCAGGTGGCAGTATGACGCGCCTCGAAGCGCCCCTTGACAGCGCAGCAGTACCGCCACATGGCACGACCACGTGGCGCGGATTCGGACTCTGGCAGCCAAGATTGCCCCCCCACGGCCGCTGCGGCGCCTCGACCGCGCGGCGTCACACTGCAATACACCGCAATACAAAGCTGTACAAAGGCTGTACAAAAGCCACCGCTCAGGCTGCCACGCCGCCTCTTCCCATCTTCCCTCGCTAGATTTCCGATTTAGAGGGCTTACGGACAGCTTCCGGACCTCGGAGCTACACCGCATCTCGGCGGAGCTGAAACCTGTTTATTTCTCGAACCGTTGCCAACCGAAAAAAATGAAAAATTATTTGTCTCCCCTGCGAAATCGCGTAGATTCTTGCGCGGCCAGGGCGTTACCTCCGCGTCCCCATTATACGCCTCCCCAGCGGACATCCAAGGCTGTCGGCCCCCGACACCGGAAAACCTGCACCCCAGAGGGGGCAGGTTAACTACCTGAGCGAGGTTGTACTGCGAACCCAGATCACATGGCAAGTCAATGAGCAATGCCAAGGACCATACTAGAGCATTATACCCTAGGAAATGCTACACCGGATAAGGTATGTAGCGCTTGCTCCACATGCCCAGCCAACGCTAAGTCAGCACAACGACCCAAGGCGGGAGCAGCAAGCTCCAAGTGACGCACATAATCTACACGACAACCCCCTTTCCAATGGACTTGTCGCAGGGGCAACCCAAAATGCGAACTGTCAGAAATAGCAGCACAACGCATGGGTAAGGCAAAGGAGGTGGTGATACTATAATGGTCAGAACCCTTCAACTCAGTGGCGACCGTAACAGACTGGATACAGGCATGGAGAGACGAGGAAACCAAAATATGGTCTGGCCTAGTCGCAGAGGTACGGGCGGTGGCCCTATAGGTGGGAGGAGCATGCAAGTCACCTGAGACACAGCCTGTACAAATAACTAACGCAGTCTGATCAGCCAATTTGACAAGTTGGCGGCCACTAGTATCTTGACCTCAGAAGCGGCCTAAATCGGCCGAAGAAGATGTGGAAACAGATGCAATGTGTCCATTGAAGTCACCCCACAAAGACACAACCGTCCAGGGATGACAAAACCCCATAGAGCTCATTGTAACGAGCGGCGAGAGGGACAGGCTGAAGTAACGGAGACCCAGAGGGGGGGATATAGACATTGCCCAAGTAGACGGGGGGATGGGTGCCATGCATGAACCGTAAAGATACCCAGAGTGAGGAGGACGTGTGTGCCCATAGCTGAGCACTATATAATGAACTAACCTTAACTGCAATAAGCAAACCATAGCCTTTCTTTTCATGAGAAACCTCAGGTGGAGAACAAAAAAGCTGATAGCCCCTGAAAAGGTTGGGGTCAATGTATTTCTGTTGTGTCTCTTGCAACAGTACTACATCGAACGAAGGAAAGAAACGGTCATAGTCATGGAGCTCATATTTAGACTCGGATAATCCACGGACATTCCAAGTAAGAATAGAGAGAGGGACTTGGCCAACAGATCCCTAAGCACACATAGGAGATGGACCCGCAGCCCCAGAGGAGGTAGAGGGGGTCAGGCCCGCAGCTGGGGAGGAGGTGGGAGCAGGAGCGGCAGTAGGAGCAGCATGAGCAGGAGCAGCAGGAGCACCCACTGGCACCTTGAGAGGAGCTCCCCCCGCCTTCACTTTGAACAATTGGTCTCCTCGCCAAAAAGTGATCCAGCCCTCCCCCCGCAGTGTGTGGACTTCGGGTTGGCGACGCATACGCGCGGCCTTCTGCTGTGGGGTAAGGTCATCATCCATGGAGACGTTGAACTGGCGACGGAGGTCCTTGGCTTTTTTATAAGCCGCGTGCTTTGCTGCAACGGAAGTAAATTTTATGAGCACAGGGCGAGGGCGTGGAGCAGTGTGGGAATGCTTCCCCAGACGAATAGTTTCGTAGATCGAAGGAGCGCCAAGTAGGGTCTTAACTTCAGCAAGATGCTTCTCCCCCAAACTCTCCGCAACCCCGAAAAGGATTGCATGTGGAGAGCGGAATTTTCTCTCCGGAGTTTCAATGGAGAGGAGGCAGTGATTCACGTTGTTGTCGATGGCCTCATAGGTGGCCCTCACTGTCTCATCAACAGTACCCACGCGAGTTGCGACCTTGTTGTCAACCTTTGCATCAAGAATGGAATCAATATTGGAGCCCAAAAATGTGAACTGCTCCTCGATAGTGCCTACCCTGCTGGCCAATTGTCCGATCTCGGTTTTGAGCGGCTCCACTGCAGCCGCTACGGTCACCTCAATGGTGGCCTTCAAAGTATCCACAACTTTCTCGCTCATTTGCGCAACAAGAGATGGCAAAAACTTCTGCAAGGCAGTGAGGACGGCGGTCTCAAGGGGATCATCGGGAGTCGGACTTTCGGAACGTGGGCGTTTCTCGCCAGAATTAATGAAAGTAGACAAGATATTCATGGCTTTGTCAAAGACTCGCAAGTCGCAAGTCGCAAGTCGCAGGAGGAGATTGCTCTGCCCTGAGACTGATATACTCACTTTTTCCCTTGAAAGGAAGGAAGGAATTACATCAACCCAGGCCAAAAGGATGGCTGAGGCTCAAGAAAGATAAGGCAGAAGAATTACATCAACCCAGCTCTAAGGGCCGGATGAGATGCAGACGGATAAGGGCGGTCTTGCTGTGCTGATCTGGCGTTTCCGTCAACTGCACCTGGGGAGCTTCCCACACATGGTGTACTATTTAATCAGGGGCACAGTGGGCAGGCTCCTCAAGTTGGCAGTATGGTGGGACCGCCCTAAGACTTCATTCATAACGAATTAAAGACGACAACAAGTTGTTTGGTCGTGTCTGGTGAAAGCTGCGTTTAGGTCATTTGACGCACGAGCATCCATTGTGCCGTCCGGACCCTCACCTACAGTCTTCATCCGCCATGGTCCGTTCCATGCATTCTTACAAGTTTCATTGGAAACTCATCAGCTTGCTGTTCTTCCTTGATGCTTGCTCTCGTGCTGGCGTGTCCGCCCAGGACGACAGTGATCCTGTTCCACCTAGTGTCATCGCGTACGCGCCCTCCTTTGCTCAAATAAAACTTCTACTAGGTTCTTTATCTTGGATTCCATAACATAGTCCAGTCTGTCATGGGAATGTTTTCCCCCAGCTTGTCGCTAACTCGTCTCCGTCAGGGTTTACAAGCAAACTTGACGGAAAACTTGACGGATAATTCAATCCAGCTTGGATTTTTTTTCAGCATTTGTATATAATGATCGATGGTAACCCCGTTATGACTACCAACGTGACCTCTCCTGTGAAACGGGTTCCATCGTATCTGGTTAAACCCATGCACTCGTGACATCGATTGGCTGTTGGTCGCCAATGGAGTCGAAGACGAGTTAACTATGAATTTTGCTGTGGTTAAAAGCAATCCATGCCGACGGGGCTTTATTTTCAAGTTCTTGCGCGCAGTGATCCCGTGATACGACCCTTCGGGAATGGGCCCGAGTTTTTATTCAACGGCACGGCGGGCGGATACTACGACCTGATGAGTGACGCATCGGATCTCTACAGTATTGTGTTCCTTGCAAAGCTCGGTAAGCTCCTACATGCGCGGGGGAACGGACCAACGTTTTCCAGTTTTTTTGGGGGGGGGGAGAGAGAGAGAGAGAGAGAGAGAGAGAGAGAGAGAGAGAGAGAGAGAGAGAGAGAGAGAGAGAGAGAGAGAGAGAGAGAGAGAGAGAGAGAGGGGGGGGGGGAATATGGGGGAGGGGGGCAGAGAGAGACAGAGAGGGGGGGGGGAACACAATTAGTAATGCAGTCAGCGATGACCAGATCTGATGGAAAACCCCTTGATGAGATTCCATATAATATTCCTTTGTTGCGATTCCATGGAAAACCCATAATTGAAAATCCTTGGAAATGCCGCAATATCTAGAAGTATCATGTACCAAGCTGTCACTGCAATTTGGATCACTTGCAACGCAAGTAGTGATTGCTGTTGATGGCCATAGTCAGACTGTAAGTAGTTGCAAAGTGTTGCAGGCACGTAGCTGCAAGTGTTACAAGCTTATGTTCTTTTAGTGGGTCGAAAAGCGCACGCACGTGCGCACGGACACACACACACACACACACACACACACACACACACACACACACACACACACACACACACACACACACACACACACACACACACACACACAGTATGAGTACTTGCTGAGTTGATAGGCTGGGCTTTGCAGGAATCATGCACGACCATAACGGTAAGAGACACAACAACCCCGGCCGGACTCCCCAGAGACTCCACCTTCTCCCACGCTCCCTAGGGACTTCACCCCTGGTCCACGCACCCCAGGAACACCACTCTAGCCCCAGAATCCCCTGTGAGACCATCAGTGGCACAGGCTCCCCTTA
>KV908611.1:66860-139360 GCA_002005505.1 Botryococcus braunii | reverse complement strand
GAATTTGGCATCCGCCTGCAAATAAGGGGGACCAGAATGCAATAATGCCTGATTAGGAACATGTGATGGACAGTAGTGTACTTAATACACTACTGTCGTACCGGTCTGTGACGAAGGAATTTGTCGCAATTGCTTCACAATCCTGTCGTACCCGTTTGCGAAGTTCGTAACGCGTCGCAAAAATTTCGTATTTCTCCGACCCGAGATGGGCCCAAATGTTTGCGAAGGAGGGTTTACGAAGACCTTCGCATGTCCTTCGTAATCGATCATGAAAATTTCGTATCTTTTATGAAATTGTGACTTAGGGAGTATGCTGCAGACATGCTTCTCATGCACACAGTATGCGGTTTTGATGTGTCCAAGAAGCCCATCATGCCCTTGTGATGTCTGTTCTCTGAGCACTCGGTGGGCCCAACACTTCTTTGGCAGTGAATGGGGACCAACCCCGGGGACCAACCCCCGGGGATCAACACTTCTTTGGCAGTGGATGGCAACACTTCTTTGGGATTTCCTTCGTAATCGATCGTAAAAATTTCGTTTTTTAAGGAAATTGTGACTTGAGGGAGTATGCTGCAGACATGCTTCTCATGCACCCAGTATGCGGTTTTGATGTGTCCAAGAAGCCCATCATGCCCTTGTGATGTCTGTTCTCTGAGCACTCGGTGGGCCCAACACTTCTTTGGCAGTGAATGGGGACCAACCCCGGGGACCAACCCCCGGGGATCAACACTTCTTTGGCAGTGGATGGCAACACTTCTTTGGGATTTCCTTCGTAATCGATCGTAAAAATTGCGTTTTTTTAGGAAATTGTGACTCGAGGGAGTATGCTGCAGACATGCTTCTCATGCACCCAGTATGCGGTTTTGATGTGTCCAAGAAGCCCATCATGCCCTTGTGATGTCTGTTCTCTGAGCACTCGGTGGGCCCAACACTTCTTTGGCAGTGAATGGGGACCAACCCCGGGGACCAGCCCCGGGGACCAACACTTCTTTGACAGTGAATGCCTATATATATATTGGCACCCTGGAGTACCAAGCTGTTAACATGCATGTTACTGCACATATTACTGACATAGTAGATATTGAACCATGCACGTGGCAGAGTTCACTGGTGAGAATACGACATGTATGGTGTCATGTCAAGAAAGTTCAGCTGAGTAGGAAAAAAGTACAGTACTGCAGTATAAGGTGGGGCACCGTAGCCTTGTGTGGGATTTGAGGCCAGATTTTAGAGGCAGATATACTGCAGTTACATTTGTGTGATGTTTAGGTACCATGGCAGGTCCTTCACATACCCATACGTGGATACATACTGTTGGAATATGTGTACTGTCAGGTCAATCCAAATGAGACAACTCAATTCATAATAAAGTAGCTGTACAGTTAATCTGTGAGGTTAACTCAAGGGAAACTCCTTGACAGACAGCTAGTGGTCCTTAGACCACAAGTATTAATGCATAAAGGTACTTAGGAACATGGCAGAGAACGTCTTGTAGTGTGTTTGTGGCCAGAAAAAAATGGGCTTATCCTAGAAACTAATAACGTGATAAACTCATATTAGGATAAGGGCCAATTACCAAGGCTGTAACGTTCCGAGTGCGAAGGGTCCGTTAGGGAGCCGATCGGCATCGAGCCGATAGCGCGTGATCGGAGAGCGGGGTACGATGACCTCATTACGTAATCTGGCCAGCTTGGCTGGCGGGGTGCAATCAGACGGGAAGGAAGGAAGGAAGGAAGGAATTACATCAACCCAGCCGAAAGGGCTGATGAGATGGAAAACCGAACACCGACGCAGCAAGACACCGAGAGAAACCAAACACAAACCCTAAGAATCAAGGCCAAACACAAACCCAAAGTACCGAGTGGGGAGCCAAGAGCACAAAGGAAGGGCATGAAAGCCCCAGGACACAGAGGAAGGGGCAGGAAAGCTCCAGGACACAGCCCAAGAGTGGGCAAGGGCCAGCAAAGGGCAAGACACAAACCTAAGACCGAAACTGAAAACAATCATAAATGAAGTTAACCACAGACTGAAGGTCATCTTGCCAGACGAACTGACGTAACGACCGAAAGGGGGAACGAAAAAGATGGGGGTAACGGTCCCGGATCGGCTGAAGGGCCGAACAGGAAAAGACAAGGTGGTGTTCATCACCCACCAAACCAGCCTGACACTGATCACAGAACCGGTGGGAACGGGGGAGGCCCCGACGACGACCAGCATCAATAGGAAGGTTGTGAACCCCCATGCGGAATCGATGGAAAACCCTCAACTTGGAAACACTCATACGTAACCACAAAAGCCTAGAGAGAGTGGCGCGGGACGGACTATTAAACCACCTAGAGTATGTGCAAAGCTGAGCCCGCTCAGACGGGCAGAGACGAGGAGAGACATGCAAGCCCTCCCAGGGTTGGCGGCCATGCCGACGCAAGAGGTCCCGAAGGGACGGCATATCAATCGGATGAGGGGCTTGACAATCTATCTGATAAGGATAGCCAACCTTAATAAGGGCCTTCATGAAATACCCTGCCCAAGTGGGAGTACGGGTAGTGACGCCATAAAAGCACGAGTCGCGAAGAATCAAGGCATAAAGATGATCATGAGGCAAAGACACCAACGAGTTCCAAAAGGTGGCCATACGCTTCAGCCAGTGATGAGCGAGGGGTTGAAGCCCCAACTCAGCTAACAAAATCGGAGTGGCCACCGAGGGGCGCACCCCTAACAACATCTTCAACATGACCAAGTAACTAGACTCTAAGAGCTGAACAGAAGGGGCCGCAGCCGGTGAACGAAAAGAACGCCATCCCCAAATCTCACATGCATATGACGCCGTGGGCACAACACACATGAGAATCAACTTAAGAAGAAGACCTATAGAGGCCGCGCACTGCAGGTTACCATACTTACGCATAAGGGAGCTCCACGTGGCCCACATTTTACCATTCAGCAGGCCAAAGGTGCCCCCCACACCCCCAACCGAGGATAAAATAACACCCAAGTATTTCTTAGTATATACGACGGGAAGCATGACCCCGTCACAAACCCACTGAAAGGAAGGGGGCGACTCGGGCGACGATGGAAAGACCATGACATCGGTCTTAATGGGATTAATACGCATATACGAAAAGCCACACCAATGAACAACGGCGTCAATGAGTTGTTGCAAGCCCTCTGCCGTTTCAGCAAGAAGTATCAAATCATCAGCGTACATTTGAGCCGGGACATGAGTCCCATCTCGAGTTTGGGGACCAACCCCAGGACAAGTAGCCCGAATCTGCCTAAGGAGCCCATCAGCATAAACCGTGAATAACGTGGGACTAATCGGAGACCCCTGGGTAACCCCAGCACCCGAAGCGTGGAAAGATCCAGCCATGCCCCCAGCAACAACCGTAAACCGAACACCATCATACGTGGACCGTACCGCGCGGATAAAACCTTCAGCCACCCCGAGGCGCCTGAGGGCCTCCCATAAGTAATGCCGAGGAACACCGGTCGCACCTGTGTGAGGTCATTCTCACACGAACTTGAGACAAGCAAGATACTACATTTGGTATCGGCGATGATTCTAAAACCTGGGGTTTTCGATTTCTCGTGTATCTTGTGTGTTTTACGGACCTGGGGTCCGTGGTCGTAAACCTGGGGTTTGCGATGGCACTCCGGACACTTGTCGAAGTGCCGCAGGGGTTGCGAAATACATTTGTAACCGTGCCTCCTACGAGGAGGTGTGCTATTGGGACGGTTTGGGACGACTCGTGGCCCACTTGGGCCAGGAAAAATCCCCGAGTCCCGGACCTTTCGAACGGCTTGAGCTACGAAAATTGTCGCGCTTTCACGAAACAGAAGCTCGTGGAGATCCAAGCACTTCCTAGTGCCGAGATCGCTACGCAGCAACTGGTTCGTGAAATCGGTGACTATTTCGAGAAGCTTGAGCCGGTCGAGGTTCACTTAGCGAAGCTGTCGACGCAGCTGCACCTCCAGGTAACTGGAGAGGGCGGCTTTAAGCCGGGTTTCGACTCGGTGGCGCATTTTGCCGAAATGCAGAGGCTCGCGACGGCGAAACTGGAATACGAAACGAGAGTTTGGCAGTTGTACTTCATCGCTGCCGAGCTCGATACGGATTCTTCCGTGTCGAGCTCGGAAAGTTGGAGCTTAGAGTAAGTCCTTTCTACAATGACGTCTATGTTTACACTTTTAGGGGAGAAGCGTGTTCGTTCGACTACACCTCCCCCTGGTGATGCCGCCATCGCCGTTGATGGTGCTCTGTCAGGCCCGATCCAGGAGGCCCTGAAGAACATTCTGCCCACCATAATTACTGAGGTAGTAACAAAAGTAGTAGAACAGCTTGTTCCGAATCTCACGGCGCAGTTCAAGCAGGTCAGTGACAGATTGGACCAGATCACATTGTCCATTGCCGACAGTCACAGTGCAACTGCAGAGCTCCGCCAGGCTCAAGAGACTATTAGAGCCCTTCAAGAGCTTCACTCCAATGAAATCAACCGGCTTTTGTCGCGACAGGAGGGCCTGGAGCGCCAATGGAAAGCTCCCAATGCCATTCTATATAATGTCAACGAAGTCCCACGGGACTCGTTGACCGAAGTTAAGTCCCTCATTTCTGGTGGTGTGCCCTCAGAAAATAATGGCATTATTGAGTGCCATCGTTTGGGGCGACCGAACCCGCAGGCCCAAAGACCTCGTCCCATCCTCATCAAGTTCGCAACCGTGGAGCAGAAACACGCGGCGTTTAAACATGCCAAGCAGCTACGGCTTAATGGAATCACTATGGATGATGATTTGACCCCCGCCCAGCGTGCAACACGCAAGGAGCGCACTGCTGAAGCCATAGCTTTGAGGAATGCTGGGTGGCGCGTCTTCTGGAGGGGTGACCGCCTCTTCAAGGTCAAGGAGGGTGGGGCACCTACCCTTGTTCCTCTCTCCCACTCTAGATTGGGTGGGGGGGTTGTTTTGGGTCAGGCTGGAGGCATTTCAGGGTCCTCACCCCCCTTTGGTGGCCTTGGTGAGGGGGTGGCTTCTCCGGGGCCCACCTCGGCGTCCGGCCCTACTCCTCCCGGTGATCATGCATAGGGGTGTCAGGGCCACATTGGGCTATCCATTTTAGTGTGGAACGTGAATGGCCTAACCGACTCGAAGGTTGCTCTCCATGATTATTTTTCTTATTTTCGGGAACATGATGTGATTCTTCTGCAGGAAACACTCTCCCATGCGTATGACCCAGCTTTGTTTAGGGGTTATCGGGTGTTTCTATCCTTATCTTCTCCTTCCTTTTCTCCACTTCCCCTCCCCCACAAGAGGGGTCTTGGTATGCTGATTGCTGTGCGGGATCACAGTGGGTATAGTGCGCAATTGTGGGGTTCCACATCTTCTTCATTGTGGGTTAGAGTGACTTTCATGGGTGCCCATTCCCCACCTCTGTATGTGGGAGGGGTGTATGTTCCCCCCGAGGGCTCTCCCCGTCTCCAAGAGGTTCCCATGCCTCATCGGATGGCTGAGCTTGAGGGTCGCATTCAGGAGGCTTTGCTCGATGGTTCAGTGGTGTTGGCGGGTGATTTCAATGCTCGAGTTTCTTTTGCATCCACGTCGTCTTCTTCAGTTGTCCCAGTGCCGGTTGGCCAAAATCCACATGGCCGTCGTTTAGTGGATTTGTCTGCGACAACAGGGTTGGTTCTCTGCACGGGGCGGGTCGATGGGGATCTCCATGAGCCCCCTTCTTTTCCCACTCCTCGGGGAGGCACCCGTCCTGATCATGTCTTAGTCTCAGCGCCCCTTCTTCCTCATGTCACGAGTATTCGGGTGCAAGCTGACTTACGAGGTTCTGATCATTATTCTCTCCATGTTCTTCTTCAGATTCCAGTCTTGCATTGTTCATCGACTCCTCTCCCACTCCATAAGGTCTCTCGTGTCACGTGGAAAGGGACCCACCGTCGTGCCTATGTGCATGCCTTAGAAGGGGAGGAGCCCTCATTACGTACATGCGCAGAACTTGCTCAATCGGGTGATCTCGCTGGGGCATCTTCTCTTCTTATGGCTGTCATTTCTCGGTCAGCTACACATGCGCATATGAAGGTGTCGCGGCGGGAAAGTCCCCCTTCTCGGCCGCCGTGGAAGCCTTTCTTCACTCACCAGTGTTTTGCGTTAAAACGGGAGTGGAAGAGGTTGGGTAGGCAGCTCGGATGGCGGGCTCCCCCAGTGGTTCTCTTGGAACGCCGGTACCATTCCTTCGTGAGATCTCAAAAGAGGTCTTGGCTCCTGACTCAGCTTCAAGACGTTATTGCAATGTTCCATACGGAGCCCCGCCGGTTTTGGCGCCTGCTCAATGGCTCCCCACCCCCGCTCCCAGGTCCTCTGTGTCATCCCTCTGCATGGGAATCCTTTGCCGCAGGCCTCCAGGGCTCTTCGGTGGTGGATCATGCACCCCTCTCAGAGGTGGCTTTTCCACACCAGGTTGTGCAGGTCCTTACTGATCTTCACAGGCCTTTCACTCCCGTAGAGGTGGAAGTTGCTTTGTCGGCATTGAAACCCGGTAGAGCAGCAGGGCTTGGTGGGTTCCCCTCTGAGTTCCTTCGGTTTGCGCAACAGTGTAGGACCCCGGAGGTGGTGGCTCCCCCTCACTTATTGGCCCCATCCCTCACTGCAATTTTGAATGCTATGTTAGGCGCGGGGTGTCTGCCCCCTGACCATGACATCCTCACAGTCACCCCGGTCCTGAAAGACTCCTCCCGGTCTGTGCTTGATACCACGAATTATCGCCCCATTGCTGTGCAAGACCCCTTAGTTCGCCTCTATGCCTCATTGTTGAACACCCGACTCGTGCGGTATTTAGAAGAAAATCGCTTTCGCTGTCCTGAGCAATGTGGTTTCCGCCCTGGGTTCTCGACGTTACATGCGTTGTTTACTCTACAGCATTTTGTTGACTTAGCTACGCCCACTGCCCCGTTGTATTGCTGTTTCTTAGATCTATCTAAAGCCTATGATCGTGTTCCTCGGCATTACTTATGGGAGGCCCTCAGGCGCCTCGGGGTGGCTGAAGGTTTTATCCGCGCGGTACGGTCCACGTATGATGGTGTTCGGTTTACGGTTGTTGCTGGGGGCATGGCTGGATCTTTCCACGCTTCGGGTGCTGGGGTTACCCAGGGGTCTCCGATTAGTCCCACGTTATTCACGGTTTATGCTGATGGGCTCCTTAGGCAGATTCGGGCTACTTGTCCTGGGGTTGGTCCCCAAACTCGAGATGGGACTCATGTCCCGGCTCAAATGTACGCTGATGATTTGATACTTCTTGCTGAAACGGCAGAGGGCTTGCAACAACTCATTGACGCCGTTGTTCATTGGTGTGGCTTTTCGTATATGCGTATTAATCCCATTAAGACCGATGTCATGGTCTTTCCATCGTCGCCTGAGTCGCCCCCTTCCTTTCAGTGGGTTTGTGACGGGGTCACGCTTCCCGTCGTATATACTAAGAAATACTTGGGTGTTATTTTATCCTCGGTTGGGGGTGTGGGGGGCACCTTTGGCCTGCTGAATGGTAAAATGTGGGCCACGTGGAGCTCCCTTATGCGTAAGTATGGTAACCTGCAGTGCGCGGCCTCTATAGGTCTTCTTCTTAAGTTGATTCTCATGTGTGTTGTGCCCACGGCGTCATATGCATGTGAGATTTGGGGATGGCGTTCTTTTCGTTCACCGGCTGCGGCCCCTTCTGTTCAGCTCTTAGAGTCTAGTTACTTGGTCATGTTGAAGATGTTGTTAGGGGTGCGCCCCTCGGTGGCCACCCCGATTTTGTTAGCTGAGTTGGGGCTTCAACCCCTCGCTCATCACTGGCTGAAGCGTATGGCCACCTTTTGGAACTCGTTGGTGTCTTTGCCTCATGATCATCTTTATGCCTTGATTCTTCGCGACTCGTGCTTTTATGGCGTCACTACCCCTACTCCCACTTGGGCTGGGTATTTCATGAAGGCCCTTATTAAGGTTGGCTATCCTTATCAGATAGATTGTCAAGCCCCTCATCCGATTGATATGCCGTCCCTTCGGGACCTCTTGCGTCGGCATGGCCGCCAACCCTGGGAGGGCTTGCATGTCTCTCCTCGTCTCTGCCCGTCTGAGCGGGCTCAGCTTTGCACATACTCTAGGTGGTTTAATAGTCCGTCCCGCGCCACTCTCTCTAGGCTTTTGTGGTTACGTATGAGTGTTTCCAAGTTGAGGGTTTTCCATCGATTCCGCATGGGGGTTCACAACCTTCCTATTGATGCTGGTCGTCGTCGGGGCATCCCCCGTTCCCACCGGTTGTGTGATCAGTGTCAGGCTGGTTTGGTGGGTGATGAACACCACCTTGTCTTTTCCTGTTCGGCCCTTCAGCCGATCCGGGACCGTTACCCCCATCTTTTTCGTTCCCCCTTTCGGTCGTTACGTCAGTTCGTCTGGCAAGATGACCTTCAGTCTGTGGTTAACTTCATTTATGATTGTTTTCAGTTTCGGTCTTAGGTTTGTGTCTTGCCCTTTGCTGGCCCTTGCCCACTCTTGGGCTGTGTCCTGGGGCTTTCCTGCCCCTTCCTTTGTGTCCTGGGGCTTTCATGCCCTTCCTTTGTGCTCTTGGCTCCCCACTCGGTACTTTGGGTTTGTGTTTGGCCTTGATTCTTAGGGTTTGTGTTTGGTTTCTCTCGGTGTCTTGCTGCGTCGGTGTTCGGTTTTCCATCTCATCAGCCCTTTGGGCTGGGTTGATGTAATTCCTTCCTTCCTTCCGTGGGTCGTACGGAGGATCGCGTGGATATGTTGGAGGCCGAAGTTGCGGTGCTGACTCAACGCGTTGCAGGTGGGCACCCCACTTCTGGTCCTTCCGTTGACGTGTTGAATTCAGAATTCAATGCGAAGAGAACAACTGAACCTTCACGTGGGCCCTTTCGGCGCCCACCGGCTCCGTTGTTTAATGGGGAAAGGGAGGGGACTGACATAATCACTTGGCTCGGTCAATTTGACGATTATTCGTGTATTTTGGGCCTTCGTGATGATGAATTAGTGTCCCACGCGTCCCTTTGCCTTACTGGCCGAGCCGCTAAGGAATGGGCGCTCCTTAAAAGGTCCCTTTCTGTTCAGGGAAAGGATGTGAAGGACTTTGCCATTTTCAAGACTTCTCTTCTCGCTCATTTTGTTGAAGTGGAAGTAGAAAATACTGTGCGTCCACGGTTGGCGCGATTGAGGCAGACTAAGTCCGTGGCAGCTTACCATGCTATGTTTCGTGCTATCATGGTTGAAGCTGTCAAATATCCTATCTCGGGCCCTGAAGCGTGTGCCTACTTTAGGGCGGGGTTAAAACCAAACATTTTGGAGGTTTTAACAAGAGATTCACTCGTTCGTAACGAGCTTGGTAACCTTGACATTGTTGTTCAAGCTGCCAAGGAAGCTGAATCCTTCTTGCGTATGTTGCCGGGTGCAGCGAGCGAGAAGGAGACTCAGGAGCTGAAGGCCTTGATCAAGGGCAAGCGCCTGGCAGACGGGGATGCTATTCCACCTCCTAAGCGCGCTGCCTTTGGGAAGCCTCCGGGCTCGAATGGATCTGGTGCTGGGCCTTCGGGCACGCAGCCCAACGCGTATGCAGCGAGGATGAAGCGCGAAGGCCGCTGCTACAAGTGCGGGGAACTGGGCCACACGGCCAAGTTCTGCAAGAAGCCTGATGCCCACGACAAGGGCAAGGGCAAGGCACCTGCTTCCTGAAGGTATGGGCCTTCAGACCAAGCGGGGGCTGATGTAAGTCCAATGCAGATTATAGCTAATGCTTTCCACCCAGATGCTGAGGTGCAAAAGCTGACTATGATTTTTGGTGGCCAGGTGCAAGGCGTGCACTGCCAGGTATTGGCTGACTCTGGAGCTAGCTGCAACATCATCAGTGCAGCGCTCGCGGATCGACTTGGTCTACAAATAGAGTCACCCACGGAGAAGGCAGTGTTGCAAATGGCCAATGGCCTGGAAGTTGATCATCTTGGGCATGTTACAATCTCTGTGACGATCCAGGGTTACCGTTTTGCTGCTGTAACTTGTACAGTGATGCATGTTCACTCCTGTGAGTGGGATGTGTTGTTAGGGCAGCAATGGTTGACCAGAGCTCGTGCTAGTGTGAACTTCGATGACAAATGTGTCACTGGGTACACTAGGAAGGGTAAGCCCTTTCGGTTACGATGTAAGGACAACATCGCCATGACTGACTCTGATTGTACAGATGTAAAGAAGTTAGTCATAACGATGGTACAGGCCAAGCGTCTTGCGCGCGCGGGGTGTAAAACGTTCTTATCATCTGTAACGCAATTGCTGTCTTCTGAAGCATCGCTTGTGGAAGTACCTGTGAGTGTGCACTCTTTGCTACAAGAGTTTGCAGATGTCTTCCCTGAAGACGTGCCAGGGCTTCCCCCTGACCGTCCTGGGGTTTCTCACACAATCCCTCTGATTGATCCACACGCGAAGCCTCCATCACGACCCTTCTACCGACTGTCTCGTTCGGAGGTGATGGAAGCTGAGAGGCAGGTGAAGCTGCTCCTAGAGAAGAAGTTCATAGAACCTTTGACTTCTCCTTACGGTGCACCGATCCTGTTTGTCCAGAAGAAGGACGGGGGTTTGCGGATGGTCATAGATTATCGCGCACTGAACAAACTCACCGTCAAGAACAAGTACCCAATGCCACGCATTGATGATGCACTGGATCAGCTTCAAGGTGCGACCTTGTTTACAAGTCTGGACTTGACATCAGGGTACCATCAGATCCGGATATCCGACGAGGATGTACCTAAGACTGCCTTTCGTACACCCGACGGATTGTTTCACTGGCGTGTCTTGCCGTTCGGATTGACGAACGCGCCGGCAACTTTTCAGACGGCAATGAATACAATATTCCGGCCGTATCTGCATAAGTTTGTCCTGGTGTACTTAGATGACATCCTCATCTACAGTAAGACCCCAGAGGAGCATTGCCAGCATTTGCGGCAAGTGTTGGAGCTTCTTCGAGAGCATCAGCTCTATGCAAACATGAAGAAGTGCTCCTTCGCTAAGTCTGAAGTGGCTTACTTGGGCCATATTGTCTCTTCTGAGGGCGTGAAGGTTGATCCACGCAAGACTGCTGCAGTCTACAATTGGCCTAAGCCCACGTGCTTACCGGAGTTGCGATCCTTTCTTGGATTGGCAACATACTTCCGTAAGTTCATTAAGGACTTTGCAAGGCTGGCCATGCCCCTGCATGGCATGACTCGCAAGGGTGTCCTTTGGGACTGGAAGAGCTCGTGTCAGCAAGCCTTTGATGCTATTAAGCAGGCTTTGACTCAAGCTCCGTGCTTAGCTTTCCCGGATTTCACTAAGCCGTTTGAGGTGCACACGGATGCCTCCTTGGCAGGTCTAGGGGCCGTCTTATATCAAGAGGGCCGCCCCATTGCCTTTGAGAGTCGTCGCCTCACACCGGCAGAAATCAATTATCCTACTGGGGAGCAAGAGCTGCTAGCAGTGGTTCACGCCTTAACGGTGTGGCGCTGTTATCTTGAAGGTGGGCCGGAGTTCCGCGTGGTCACTGACCACAAGGCTATTACCTACCTTGATACTGTGGCACAGTTGAGCCGCCGCCAGACACGTTGGGCAGAGTTTCTCTCCCGGTTCCATTTCACATGGGAACATATGGCGGGTGCCTCAAATGTGGTTGCCGATGCGCTGAGCCGCACGCTGGTGGGATATCCACCTCCCAACTCATTGGTGAACGCGGTTGTGGTTCGTTCCACTCGTTCATACGTTTCGGAGGGTCCCCCTTGTCTTCCAAATCGCTCCCTTCGGGATGTCATTTGCGCCGTTACCCGGGCACAGGGTACTCCCTTGGCTGCAGAGGCTCGTGGTATGGGACACGAGTCTAGGCCTCCTTCAGGTGGGGGAGAGGGCATGACGTGGAAGGACAAGTTTGTGCGTGGTTATCAGGAAGACCTTTGGTTCAAGGAACCTAGCAATGTGGCGCCTCTGGTCGCACACGACGGCTTCCTGTTACACGAAGGAAAGATTGTTGTGCCGCATGCATTTGGGCTTAGATCCCACCTTATGGAAGAAATGCATGATAGCCCGTATGCTGGACACCAAGGTGTGAACAAAACCCTGAAGCTGGTTGCCCGCCATTATTGGTGGCCGACGATGACACAGGATGTGACGCAGTACGTGACTCACTGTCACCTCTGCCAGAAGAACAAGGCAAGGCATGCAAAGCCTTCGGGGCTGTTGCATCCCCTTGAGCTTCCGCATAAACCGTGGGACACGGTGACCATGGACTTCATCACCCAGTTGCCTCGCACCGCGGAAGGGCATGATGCCATCCTGGTGGTGGTGGACAAGCTGACGAAGATGGTTCATTTGGTGGCTACGCAGACCACGGCGACTGCTGAGCAGACAGCGAAGCTGTTTGTGGATCACATTTGGAAGCTCCACGGAGTGCCTAGGAAAGTGGTGTCTGACAGGGATCCCCTGTTCACCAGCCACTTCACTCGAGCCTTGTGTCGGATGCTTGGGACCAAGCAGGCCATGTCCACGGCGTATCATCCTCAGACGGATGGGCAGACAGAGCGTGTGAACCGTGTTCTTGAGGACATGCTCCGCATGTATGTGTCTAAGTCACAGACTGACTGGGACGAGAAGCTGTCGTGTGCTGAGTTTGCTATCAACAATGCAGAGCACTCCAGCACAGGCTTCACGCCGTTCATGTTGAACTATGGTCATCACCCGTACCTACCAGTATCGGTGCTGCCAGAGTTCAGGGTCCCGGCTGCCTCGAGCTTTGTCCAACGCATTCAGCGTTTAGTGGCAGAAGCTCGGCGCACACATCGCATTGCGACGGAACGCCAGGCACGTTACGCTAACACGAAGCGTAAGGATGTCACGTTCGCTCCAGGAGATTGGGTCCTGTTGTCGGCTAAGAACCTAAGGTTCAAAGAGGGCACACCGAAGCTGTTGCCTCGGTGGGTCGGGCCGTTCCAAATTGCCAAGTCTGTTGGAGGCAACTCCTATGAGTTGATCCTCCCGGCACGCTGGAGGATACATGACGTGTTCCATGTGTCACGGCTGGAACGATACCGCCGGGATGGCAGTGTCCAACCACCACCACCTGCTGAGGTGCTGGAGGGGGAGGACGAGTACGAGGTGGAGAAAATTCTTCACCACCGGAAGGCTCGCCGCTCGTATGAGTTCCTGGTTCGGTGGGTGGGATACTCCCCTGAACATGACACGTGGGAATCAGAGGCGAACTTGCGGAATGCCCCTGGGGCGTTGAAGGAGTATTGGGCACGGGTCAAGACGGGCTAGGACCCAGGAGACACACAAATGGCCTTGAGTCGGGCTGTTGTCACTTCGGGGGTCGTGGCATTCGATCCACATGTCCAGTCGACGGGACATCCCTCGTTAGCGGCGAAGTGGTTGCGTTGTTCAACATGTCGTCCTACTCAATAGCTCCTCCCTGTCCCTGGCTATGCCATGTGGAAGGGCCCTATTCCGTTCACTGCGGACTTAGTAGCACCTCAGATAGTCTCAAGGGCATGGTGCACCCCGGGTCCTGGACTCGGTGTCTGAGAGTCTCTGCTGATGGTGGGTTGTGACTCTAGAGTAACCATGTACTCTAAGCGCTATGGTGATGGTCAGTGAAGCCCCCAATAGCTTGATTAGCCAGATGGATTTCTGGTGACGGAGGTTGTACTTCCGGGAGTGCTCCGCGGGCAGTCCAAATGAGCATGGGTGTGGATTGTCGTTACCACTAGTCTGCCGGGACTAGGGTGGCGGGTGGCTGGGCAAGAGGTATGGGACTCTTGTCTGTAGGGCTTCCTGCGAAGGTGGCTGGTCAGGACGTGATACACTCTTGACTGTAGTGCTTCCTGTGTGGGAGATGCATCCCCCTCAATCCGAGACGGCTTGAGCCTAGGTGGGGGAGGGTGTAACGTTCCGAGTGCGAAGGGTCCGTTAGGGAGCCGATCGGCATCGAGCCGATAGCGCGTGATCGGAGAGCGGGGTACGATGACCTCATTACGTAATCTGGCCAGCTTGGCTGGCGGGGTGCAATCAGACGGGTCGCACCTGTGTGAGGTCATTCTCACACGAACTTGAGACAAGCAAGATACTACAAAGGCCCTGAACCTGAATTCGGATAGGAATTCATGAAAAGGCTCAGAACAGCGCAAGTCAACGCGCTGATTTGATAATTCTAGGAGCGACTGAACAAAGGCCTGGGCAGTCAATCGATAGTGTTTTTGAAACCTTCTTGTTCTCAAAAACTCTGACTCACATCAGCCTGATCAAATCACCTTTCATCTATATTGGCATCTTGGATGCATTACTTAAGATCAGAGTAGATCAGGCTGGTAAGGAAGTTGTTCGTCGTTGACGCTAATGTGACAGCCATAAGTGCTGGATTGATATATTGACTAAATATATTGTTGCTGATTTGCAGACTATTGAACTGCTTTCACCTTGTAACGGCAGGAAGCTGCCAGGTCCAATGCCAGGATTTCAGGCAGGAAGCTGCCGGGTCCTGAAATGAAGGCTCTGGAAAGTGGCACGCGGCTTGGCGTCGAAGGAAGTCCCGGTGCTGACCGGCTTGTAACAGATTCCGCTGAATGCTCTAACCCGACTGGTGTCTCGTCTCTCTCTCTCTCACTCTCTCTTCCTTTGCCACCACACACCTAGTGATGGTGTTGATGTTGAAATTGTTCACTTATCTGGTAAGCAGTTCACTATGCAAGTTAGCGGTTTGAGAAACGTTTGCACATTGGTTACCAGCAAGATACTAATGAATTTAGCATGCACAGGATGACACATGTGTGTGTCTAATTATCTGTGATATCTAATATTAAATCCAACTGGATCTTGCAGGTATTGTTAGATAGGTCAGTGTCGTATACGGCCGTATACGGGTGTAAGTCAATCGATAGTGTTTTTGAAACCTTCTTGTTGTCAAAACCTCTGACTCACATCAGCCTGATCAAATCACCTCTCATCTATATTGGCATCTTGGATGCATTACTTAAGATCAGAGTAGATCAGGCTGACTATTGAACTGCTTTCACCTAGTGATGGTGTTGATGTAGAAATTGTTCACTTATCTGGATGACACATGTGTGTGTCTAATTATGTGTGATATCTAATATTCAATCCAACCGGATCTTGCAGATCCACACATACTGATGTATCTAATGAGCATCAAGTGGCACCTAAACCAGACATATCAAGCTGCTGAGCTAATGCAAACAACTCATAATTGTACAGATTGACTCCATAAGTACACTCTCAAATTTCGGCTGCACACTAGTGTATTGCCATCTCCAATTGTTTGCCATATGCAGACCCCAGGAACAGCAGCCTGCAGGTGTCGGCTGTCGGCCTAGCTGTCAGCCTAGCTAGGCCTGGACAGCAATGCACTTCAAAGACAAGCACTTCCAACTTGAATTGTACTGATGGATGCACTGCACTGCCATGCACAGTAGAAACTTCCCGGTGGAACGCTCCCTCCCCCCTCTTGTTCAGACATTGAAGTGCCTGCCTCCCTCTCTGTCCTACCCTCCTCAACCCAAGGCCATATGCTAAAAAACCAAGCGCATGTTACAGCGCTTTTAGCTGGAAATAGTGGAGCCATCCCCGCGCATTGATGTCCAGCACTCGTGTTGGCGCCTTGAGCTGAAGATGTACCTTATAGAAAACATTAGGTCTGCAGTACATCGAAAAAAAGTAAAGTGCACACCCTGAACTTCAAGCTGCACCGTTGCCAACCCTTACTAGGTTTCAACATTTTAATTAGAGTGGCAGGCTGCAATGTCCAAGTGTCTGTGGTCCCCTTGAGCTTGGCTTGTTGTACTGCACTTCGCCTTCCGATATGTTGCAAGGGTGCACGCGGCCCAAGATGTGAAATTGCTTAATTAGGACCTTGTGATGGACAGTACTGTACGTGGCATACTGTACTGCATGCCGATACTTTGCAGATGTGCACAAGGCCCAGGATGCAGGAATGCCTGGTCCATGCATTTTTCAATCATCACTTGAAATACAGAAAGCATGCCGGACTGAGCAATGCCTGAGCAATGCATTTGTCAGAAGATGCATCGGTGCATTACCCAAAGCATCTTTGACTGAGCACTGCTTTGTTCGATGCATATTTAAATTGATGCATCGGCGCATTCTACTCATGGGCAGAAGAAGAAAGGATTAATTTATAAGAAAGAATTAATATTACATCAACCCAGCGCAAAGGGCCTGATGAGATGCAGACGGATAAACCAACGGTGTATGAGAACCTAGTTGAAATAATATTATGCTATAACACAGATAACCATACTAACAACTGGATAATGAAAAATGGCCAAGTCACCGCCGCTGACACGCTTGACGGGCCTGGAATGCATCAAATATAAAATTAACAACCGCAACCTGATCCTCTTGCCAAATGAAATAACGTAGTGACCACGAGGGGGACAAGAACAAATGTGGTTAGCGGTCACGAACCTGAGCAAGTGCAGGGCAATGAAACACAAAATGGGAAGCATGCTGGACTGTGCAATGCTCGGTCGATGCATTCGCAAGATATGCGTCACTGCATTCCGGGAAGAACGCCGGCCTGAACAGGCTCTGCAGGCTGTACATGTGCTACTCCAGTGAGCGCGTTCCGTTACAAACGAGGGCCGGTTTTAGTTAAAAGTATAACCACTGACACGTGCATAAACGAGGGCCTTCTCTATAATCCTTTATCTCGGATGCATTCCAGGCTCGTGCTGATTTACGCCGGCTACGGTGACTTGGCCGCAGCCACGTCTGTGGCTGCCCCCCCCCCCTATCCCCCCTTCCCTCCCCTTTTCGTTTGCTCAGTTATGCCTTCGCTCTTCGCTTGGCCACTTCTTGTGGTCAGTTCTTCCTAGTTTTGGCTTGTGTGTGTGTTGTGGACATCTCATCATGCCCTCGTGGCTGGACAGATGTAACTTCTTCTTTGTACAATTCTGGGCGTAATGTTCCCTGCATGTCCCGGCACGAGGGTGTTAAGCCCGGCGACACTCTTGTTGTGCGTAGAGAAACAAGCAGTGTCGTCTGTGAGTGAGGAGACTTGACTGGCAACAGTAAAGTAGCAAACACCCGAAGTGCTTTTGATGTCCCAATCAAGTGTTACAATGTTTATTGCTCTCTCTCGTCACTCGGCAACTCGAACTATCCTATCAACAACGTTACTGATAGCCTGCATTACCAATGTCCGATGAGCTAAGCAATTACATCTTTCTATTGTACCTTATCTAGACCCTTCCTAAACCATTGTTCATGTTCATATGATGTCTTGACAGCAGTTTACCTGCATGTCCCGGCACGAGGGTGTTAAGCCCGGCGACACTCTTGTTGTGCGTAGAGAAAGAAGCAGTGTCGTCTGTGAGTGAGGAGACTTGACTGGCAACAGTAAAGTAGCAAACACCCGAAGTGCTTTTGATGTCCCAATCAAGTGCCTCAATCCTTCGAGCCAGGAGCATATAGCCTTTCGAGCAAACCGTGTCCGATTATCTAATCCTTTCTTATTAACGTGCAATTGGTCTAGATTGGTTCTGGCAGAACTCCTGGGTTCTGCCACTGATTACTCATTCTACTAACTGCTCTCTCTGGTAATTGACGATGATCTGGCCACTATTACTCTTCTGAGGGAAAGGCACCAAAATGTTCTGTCACTATTATAACACTTCCCCTTGCCTTTTCCTCACAAAAACTTGGCCAACCCCAGAGCATCACGATGTCCCTGAAACACCTGCCTTGTCAAAGGCTTTGTGAATATATCTGCTACATTCCTTGCAGAAGGAACGTATTTCACATCCACCTGACCCAATGCAATAGCTTCCCGTGCAAAATGGAAGCTGATCGCGATATGCTTGGTATGCTTAGAGAACACTGGATTTCTGAGATGATTGATACATCCCTGATTATCACAGTGGATCTTCACAATCCACGGAGAAATCCCAATTTCTTCCAGGAATCCCTTCATCCAATTTGCCTCTTTGACAGCTGCACTTGCCGCCATAAACTCAGCCTCTACAGTGGATGTGGCCACTGCAGACTGCTTTTTGCTTCCCCAAACTACTGCTCCTCCAAACACCCGAATTACGTAACCAGTAGTGGAGAACCTGTGATCCTGATCACCACCATAATCTGCATCCACAAAGCCCTCCAGCTCTGTGTCCTTCCCTCCAAGTACTAACACAAGATCCCTGGTAGCCATCAGATATTTCAACACTCTGATGGCTTCATTCCAATGAGCAGTGGTGGGAGTAATCCTATACCTGGAAAGCACTCCCACAGCCTGGGAAATATCAGGCCTTGTGGTGTTGGCAATGTACAACAGTGACCCAACCAGTTCACAATATCTGTGACCTGGAGGTAAGGGACTCCCAGCTCCAATGCTGGCACTGTTGTCCTTAGACATAGGTCGCTGTGTGGCCACAAAATCCTTAGTCATAGGGGTGTCAGGCCCCACAGACTCCAGATCCAGCCCAAATTTCTCAACTAGGGCATCAATCTTTGGGATGCAACTCAAAGAAATCAACCCTTTCTCTCTATCTCTCATTACTTGACAGCCCAAGAAATCTTTCACCTCTCCAAGATCATGGATGGTGAACTCCTGCTTCAGCAACCCTTTCACCCTCTCAATCTCACTCATGCCCTTTGAAACTATCAATAGATCATCAACATAAATCAGCACAAAGGATTTCCCTCCATCCACAGAACATTTCACATAGACCCCAGCATCACTCTTGCACACCTCATACCCCATGGTATGTAGCTTCTCATTAAGGGTCTTATGCCATGCCCTTGGAGCTTGCTTCAGGCCATACAATGCCTTCTTCAAGCGACACACAGTGTTCCCATCCCCATTCTCAAACCCAGGAGGTTGTGTGACATAGACCTCCTCCTCTAATTCACCATTTAGGAAAGCAGTCTTGACATCCACCTGGTGAATTTCAAGACCCTCCTGTGCAGCCACTGACAGTAAAGCTCTTCTAGACCCATAACTGCTGGTGGGAGCAAATACCTCCATCACATCCACTCCTGGAATTTGCCTACACCCTTGAGCCACCAGCCTGGCCTTGAATCTAAGCACATTGCCGTGTGCATCCATTTTCACTGAAAAAATCCAGTGAACTGGGATAACTTTGTGCCCACGAGGTCTAGGAACAAACTCCATCACCTCATGGGCATCTAAGGAGTTTTGCTCCTCCTGCATTGCAGCCTTCCAGTACTCCCACTGTGGGGACTGCTGTGCCTCCTTGAGACTTGAGGGCACACTGATCTTCCCAAAACGCACCCCAGTATGCTTCCCCTGCTCTTGCTTACTCTTACTCTCACTCTCATCCACTACTCTTTCGCTGAATGTCGCCGCACAGCACGTGGGAACTGTTGGTAAAGATCCAGATCTCTCCCTCTGCTCTTTCTCTCTCTTAGACTCACAGCTTGCCCTCTCAAGCTTGCTGCCAGCCTCTCTCACATCATCCTCCCAAACACAGGTACCTCTCGGAAAGCTCTTGTAATTGGGGGAGTTCTCACACTGTCTTGGCTTCCGATTCACCTCCTCAGACACACTCTCACATGGCTGACGGTTTGCAGTCCCGTCAGGACTCTCACAGACACGTGGACCACTCTGCATGGCATGAGCACTTGGTCTATTTTGCTGCTGTGCCCATGTCTCTCTCTCTCTCTGTCTGCTGCCCACTAGACATGAGCGCTGGGGCGCAGGCCCAGCAGCACACTCCCATGCATGGCCCATGCTTGCGTGGCTGGCACCACATTGTCCTTGGGCATCACTAATAGAGTTCTCATCGCTAACATTACTCTCAGGCACTGAGCAGGTCCCACCCATACATCTCAGCTCACTTGGACCATCTGCAGTCTGATCAGTGACTGCCCCCCTCTCATCTCTTACAAGTAAAGCAGGTCTCTCGGTGTCCTGCCCCAATTCCTGCGCTTCCCCTGGTCCCTGTGACTCTGTGTCACCTTCAGTCCTCCCCTCTCGCTCACAGCTCTCTCCCTTATCCTGTGCCAGCAGGATATCTCGAGCCGCAGTTCGTTGCTCATAGCGTTGAGCCCGCGACAGTCCGTCCGGAGGCAGGATGGTAGTAGCCGGATGCGGGTTACGCAGTGACTGCTGTATTCGCTCTAAAGTCTGATGATGTTGTCCACTGTCTGTACTTCCTCGCGCCAGTCGTTGGATGGCGTCCAGAGCCCCGGACTGATCCAGGTCCGGCTGCTGCTCTCCCGTGCTTGCTTCGGGAGACACAATGAGAATGCCCCCCTCCTGGGAAGGCTTCCCCTGACTATCAGGCTCAGTTGCAGCCTGGTCAGAGGGTACTGGGAAGGCGCTGTCAGGTCTACTGCTGGAGCATGGGCTGCTGACAGTCTGGTTCTGCATACTGCGCTGTGACAATGGCACCACTGGATTGCTGCTGTGCAATTGCCCTGATAAGTCTTCAGGGTATGAAAACTGCTGAGGCTGGTCAGGGAGAACAGCCATTCCCACCCTAGTAGCTCCCCGAATGTGTTCCACAAATTGAACATCTCTGCTCTCTCTCCAGATCCCCCCTCCCATATAGATACGATATGCCTTTGACACTGGGGAGTAACCAGTGAACATCCCAGCCACAGCCTTTGGTGCAAAGGTCCCCCTCTGCTGGTCAGGAACGTGCACAAATGCAAGGCATCCCCATGTGCGCAGCAGGGATACATCAGGCTTATATCCCATGAACATTTCGCAGGGAGATAGGGGCCTGCCTGTGCTGGGTCCCATATTTAGGAGGGTGCAGGCTGTCTCCAGGGCTTCCTTCCACATAACAGGGCTTGCTGCAGCAAAATTGAGGAGGGTCCTGGTGCGCTCCTTGAGGGTTCTGTTGGCTCTCTCAGCAACTCCATTCTGCTGAGGGGTATATGGGGCAGATGTCTCCAACTTAGTGCCCTGGGATGCACAGAATTCCTTGAACTTGGCATTCAAGAACTCTGTCCCTCTGTCGCTGCGGATGCACTTCACTGTAGTTTCCTTCTCAGTTTGCCAATACAGAATTAGGTCTCTGACAACAGCTGCAATTACATCTTTTGACTTCACTGGCAGCACTGCCTTCCACCCAGATGCCTCATCAGTTACAGTTACCCAAAAACGTTCCCCAGTAATGGCTGCTGGTGATATGGGACCCACAGTGTCAATGTGGATTCTGTCAAGGGGTTTTTCAGCAGGTCTAGAGCTTTCACCAAATGGGGGACGTGCATGCTTCCCCTCAATGCACGCTTCACAGTACTTAGGACAATTTTCACAGGGGGACATCGAGGTGTCTAAGCCAATAACCAGTTGCTCACTGCTCAGGCGTTTCATCCAGGGGTCTCCTGGGTGTCCCAATCTGCTGTGCCACAGGAAACGCTTGGCACAGTCATGACTTTGACCTTTGGAGCATTTCTTCTTCAAGGCAGCTGTCACTGAATAAGGGACCTTCACTGGTGCTACTGGGAGGCAGTTGTGAATATAATAAAGACCATTCTCTGGTTTCACAGGCATCTGCCAACCACTCGGTCCTGAGACAGCAGTGAATGCTCCCAGTCTATCTGTACTGAACCGGATTCCATCACGCAGAGCAGCAGATACTGAGAGAATATTGGTGGTAGCTGAGGGAACACACTGGACATGATGCAGCCACACTGGAATATGCTGAGAGGACAGGAGGCACACTGACCCAGTAGCAACAATGCCCCCAGTGGCATCAGATGTAGCAAGCAGCAGTGGAATAGGGTGGTCATGTACTGTAGGGGCATGCAGCAGGGACACGTTGTTCACAAGATGTACAGACGCTCCACTGTCCACAAGCCACGACTGTTTGGACTGCTGGTGTTTACTGCCATCCAGCACATTATAAGACACCACGTATGGCATACCTTCTGAGGGAGGAGAAGGTGGTCCTGGAGGAGGGTGCAGCAGTGGGAACGCTCCAGTGCCTGGGAATGCATGCTGCACGCTTGGAGGCGGTTGAGGCGCACCAGGAAACTGACCTTGGGGCCACATGGCAGCAAGTTGCTGTACTGCTGCCACCACATTGCGTTGTGTCTCTGCATCCCTTTGGCGTTTGCGGCAGTCTCTCCAGAAATGGCCTTTCCTGTGGCAGTAGTTGCATGTGCCTCTCACTTCTCCCCTTGATTCTGTGTCTGCTGGCTGTTTGGAGGTGTAGACTATAGCTTAGCGGAAGAGGTTTAGAAGGAGACAGTGAGACGTTCGTGGTGTGCAACAAAAGAGTGTTACATGATTGATTCGCAAGCGTACTCTTAAACCCAGGGTGGATTGAATTATATCGTACTGCCACAGACGCGTGATCGGGCAACCGAGCGAAGTACCTGAGCGAGGTTGTACTGCGAACTAGATCACAAGGCAAGTCATGCACTATGCCAAGGACCCTACTAGAGCATTATACCCTAGGAAATGCTACATGCCCTCCCCCTTGGCATAAGCTATGAGATGATGTTTATGGCAAATGGGGCCACAAACGTAAGACAGGGGTATCACGAACCCTGCTTACTGTAACTATAGACAATCACACCTCCTATAGTTACTACATAACGCAAGTCAGAGGATGAAATCCACAAGCAAGTTTAGCACGACACAGACGAGGGACTCATCTGCTCAATGCTCGAATACCTTAACATTCTAAGGACTATCGTCTGCAAGGCGGATCCTCTAACTTAGGGGACGAACGCCCTAGACAGCACTCACACCAGTGATGAAACAATAAGGTTGAGTCATTAGACTAGCACTTGTCCAAACCTTAGGTCCAGTTACCCTGCTACGCAGTGCAACCTTCGCTTGAGGTGGCTTTCCAACAACGGGCATAAGGCATATTGTCTAGAGCAGCAAGCTAGACACACTAACTGCCACATGTTGTATCTCATGGGTAAGATACCAAAGCAAGTTATTCAAGCACGGAACTACAATTTGCAGCTACACTGCAACAGCAAGTGCATCACAAAGTGGAGCCGTGGGTCAAGGAAACATAACCCATGCAAAACATATAACCAAGAGACATGCATGCAAATCCCCAATCACGAATCCCCCTCCCAGACCCTTCCACCCTCCCTCCCTCCCAAACCCAAGCTGGCTGGCATTGAAGCTCCAAGGGTCATCAGCCGCAAGTGGCTGGAAAAGGCTCAAGCCGCAAATGGCTTAATCAAGGGATGCCCGCAAGTGGGACTTAGGAGAAGACAGGGGCAGCTGCCACGTCATCAGCCAGATGGCGAACATGGGCAAGAGGCTCCCAAGTATTCTCAGTCTCATCGTAGCCTTTCCATTTGACTAAGTAGCGCCAAGACTTTCCAACTCTCTTCTTAGCTATGATGGCCTCCACTTCGTACACGCCGCCACGCCTGTCTGCATACAAAGGAGGTGGTGAAGTAACGGTCACTGGTACAGATGAAGATACATATGGCTTCAACTGGGAAACATGAAATACAGGATGAACGTTAACAGTCTCAGGCAACACAAGCCTAAAAGCTCGAGAACCAACTGCTGCAGCAATCACAAAGGGCCCAAAATACTTAGCTGATAACTTGGACGAGAGCCCAGGTTCAAGCTGGTTCTTCCTCGCAGCCAGCAAGACCTGGTCCCACACCTTAAAAGGATGGTCCCGTCTCTTCTTATCCGCGTAAGTCTTCTGCCGTTGCTGTGCAGAGGCAAGGTTAGATTTGGCACTCTTTAAGGCAGTCTAATATATTCATAAAGGCCTGCCAAAAATGGCTAGTGAACCTAGGATCTCTATCACTCACAATTGAGGTAGGCATTCCAAATCTCACAAAGACCCTGTCAATAAATAGTTGTGCAAGCTGGGGTGCAGTGATAGTTTTATTGCATGCAGCCAATACACACAACTTAGAAAACCTATCAACAAATACCACAATAGAATCAAACCCACAACAGACAGGTAAATCAGTCACTAAGTCCAGGGAAACGCTCTGCCAAGGTCCATCCGGAATAGGTAGTGGCTGGAGCAGTCCATAAGGTACAGTTCCCGTCCCTTTAGTGCGCTGGCAGGTGTCACAAGACCTGCAAAAGTCCCTGACTGACGAGTTGAGCCGTGGCCACCAAAAGTTCCTGCAAACTAAGTCATGCATCTTGTTAATCCCAAGATGTCCAGAAAAGGGGGTGGAATGACACTCTCTCAATACCTTCTCTCTCATTGCATCAGGGACAAATACTCGACCTGACTGCACATAATAAGGTATAGTGTCTCTCATCACCAAAACACCTTCTTCCACCAGTTTAGTAACTGTGGGGTCATTAGTACACAGCAAAGCAATTTCTGGTAGGAGGGACGAGACAGAAACAGAGGAGACATGCATTACTGCTAAATCAACACGCCTGGATAAAGCATCTGCAACAACGTTGTCAGTCCCTTTAACATATTTGATGTCAGGCATGAAGCCTCATGATCTCAGTAAGCCAACGTTCTTGTCTACTAGTCCTAACAGGAGCAGTAAGTAAATACTTAAGTGCTTGCTGGTCAGTGTGCACAGTAAACTTAGCCCCTAGCAACAAATGCTTCCACTTCAGTAATGCATGTACCAGGGCAAGCAATTCTCTATCATAGGGTGCTAACTTCCTTTCAGGGGGTTGGAATTTCCTGGATTCGAAGGCCACGGGCTGCAGTCCCTTCCCTTGATCCTGCTGTAGTACAGCTCCAACAGCAAATCCTGAGGCGTCTACATGTACAACAAAAGGTTTGTCTAAATCAGGCATCAACAGGCAAGGAGGAGTAGAAACAACATCTTTCAGTGCAACAAAGGCTTCCCTCTGGGGTCCCTCCCAGGTCCAAGGCATATCCTTCTTAAGCAACTCAGTCATAGGATAAGCAACATCTGCAAAATGGTCAATAAAAGTGTCATAATATTGTGTCAACCCAAGGAACCCTCTCAACTGTGACACATTACAAGGAGTGGGCCAATCCTGAATGGCAGCAACCTTCCTAGGATCCACCTTGATCCCATCCGGTGTCAACAGGTGCCCAAGGTATTCCACCTGCTTGGCAGCAAATTCACACTTAGACCTTTTACAATAAAATTTATGTTCCCGTAACACTGACAAGACAGTTCTTAGATGCTCCATATGTTCTGCAACAGATTTAAAATAAATGAGGATATCGTCTAGGTACACTAGCACAAATCTGTCAAGAAAGGGAGCCAAGACAGAGTTCATTACAGCCTGAAAGGTGGCAGGAGCATTAGTCAACCCAAAAGGCATCACAGTAAATTCATAATGACCATAACGAGTTTTAAATGCAGTCTTTTCTATACTGTCTTCATGCATACGTATCTGATGATACCCAGAAGCCAGATCAAGTTTAGAAAAGATACAACTGCCATGAAGTTGTTCAAACATCTCATCAATTCTAGGCAATGGGTGCTGGTTCCTAACAGTAATCCTATTCAAGGCTCTATAGTCAATGCACAAACGCCAGCCACCATCTTTCTTTGGGACAAATAAGATAGGTGCACCAAAAGGGGATGTTGATGGGCGGATGAAGCCTCGCTCCAGGAGCTCTTGTAACTGCGCACGAAGTTCAGCCAGCTGAGCTCCGGACAGTGGGTAAATACGAGAGACTGGAGGAGTTGCCTCCGGCTCCAATCTGATATGGTGGTCTCCAGCACGAGTAGGGGGTAGGCCTTCAGGAAGTCCAGATAAAACATCTTGAAACTCCTGCAAAAGCTCCTCCAACTCTGGCACATTATATGCATCGGTATCTGGACTGTCAGTCACTGCATTTAATTGAACAACATAGATTGATTCACCCAACTTCACCATCTCTTCTACTTCCATAGAAGAAATCACATATTCTGGCATGCCTGACCTCTGACACCCCAAAAGTACATGTGTTTGATCAGCATGAACCAAGGACACAGCATTCAATTTCCAATTTACAACTGGGTTAAAAGCAGTAAGCCAAGGTTTGCCCAAGACAAGATCATAATAAGTCAACTCAGTAGGGAGGCAGGTGACTCTAAAACCCAATGTCCCAACAGTCAGGTCAGTTGACACACTATGTCCTACCATAGATGTTCTGCCATCAGCTACTCTCACAGTAACATGTGAACTCATAGATTCAGTGGGAAGGGCAAGCTCATGCACAAGTTTATCATCAATAAAATTTGCAGAAGCTCCACTGTCTAACAAAATCCTGACAGTCCTACCAGCAAGAGTTCCCTCAAACTCAATACAAGTACCAGAAAGATCAAGACCATCCACAATGTGTCTACTGTCAAGCTGAACAAAAGAGTCAAAACAGGTTGCAGGCAGTGGCTTCTTCTTCTCACCGAGACAGCCAGACTGTACCAAACAACTAACAAGGGCAAGCCTGTATGGGAATTGCAATGGGGTGTGCACATAGTGGTGGAAGATAAACCCAATGCAGCCAAAACAGAAGCCGAGAGTAGTAATTCATGTGACTGCTGTGAAGTAGTCCCTTCCAGCACCTGCTCACAATGGCTTTGACAAGAGAGCACAGTCAATCTTGTTCCTGGCAACAACTGTGACACAAGCTGGCTGACAGAATCCTCTCTATCACTACTATCAACAAACAAAACAACATGAGCATCACTATCAATAAGGTGAGGAGCTGCATCTCTCTTAAACATGCTCTCAGGACTGATCAGGTCACTGGCAGAGGGGGATGTCTGAAACTCTCTACACAAACCATGCCCACCTACAATATGGGTCATGAAATTATGGTAACAACTGTGGAAATAATTCTGCAGATGACCAAGCTCATACAAAACAGGAATACCATACTGGGGCTCTGAACAGTTGGCTGGCATCATAAACAGGACTCACACTGCTGTTTTACCAAAGAAGACCAACAAATCAAGTAGTACTTGACTTGCGCTTGGGTTGTCTGAGCTCTGGATGCAATTTCCAGCAACGCTCTGCTGCGTGTCCTGACTTGCCACAATGTGCGCAGGGCTGCGCAGAAGTTTTTGTCGGGCCTGGTGACTTGGAGTCAGGGGAGAACTTTGGAGCAGGGTTCACAGGCTTAGACGGTCCTGGGAGGTCTGATATTGTCACAGCATGCTTGAAGTAGTCTTCCAAGGTCTGGGGATACTGTAGGGAGATGCTTTTCTGAAGATCAGCCCTGCAGCCAGCCAAAAATAAGTGACACAAAGTCTCTTCTGCAAATGCCTTTGGAACCTTTGACCTCAATGCATTAAATGTTGCAATATAGCTTCGCATGTCAGTCTTTCCCTGTGAGAGACTCAGCAACTGCTCTAAATGCCTCTTATGCAGCTCTACAGGCCTAAAAGCAGCAGTAAGTGCAGTCACAAAAGCTTCCCACGTCCCATAAGCAGCAAGACTCCCTGAAGCAATTAACTTAAACTGCCCAGTCCACCAATCCAACGCTAGAACGTCGTAGCCACCTCCACCGAGCGGATGCCAAGCCTACATCGTAGGTCCCCAAACACATTTCAGTCTGCATAAGCCATGGATCCAACTTCATAGGATCTCCCTCGAATACAGATGGGTATGGCAACTTGAGCGAGGGCTTCCCTGAACCTGACGAGGCTGTAGCCGATGCCGGAATCGCCGTTGGTATGGGCTGCGGCACGACCACAGATGCAGGTTGCGCGAGAGAGCACTGAATTAACATCTCAAGTCCCTTTGAAATGCTCTGAGCGGTATCAACTGGAGGGGAATGCGACGGAACACTAGATCCTAATGCAACGGCTCCTTCGAGCAGGGCACCGATATCTACCACACGCCTAAGCATACAACGAAGATCTACCCATGAACGATCTACATATACATAAGCAAGAAGATCTATGGATGGATCTGGCTCTGCGATGCCAGGACTCGGTGCACGGACCCTCGAACTCGAACAAGGATGCCGAGACATCACAATCACGAAAGAAACGCACCACGAACGAACGACAAGGAACTAATCCTTGTCGCCGATACCACTGTAGACTATAGCTTAGCGGAAGAGGTTTAGAAGGAGACAGTGAGACGTTCGTGGTGTGCAACAAAAGAGTGTTACATGATTGATTCGCAAGCGTACTCTTAAACCCAGGGTGGATTGAATTATATCGTACTGCCACAGACGCGTGATCGGGCAACCGAGCGAAGTACCTGAGCGAGGTTGTACTGCGAACTAGATCACAAGGCAAGTCATGCACTATGCCAAGGACCCTACTAGAGCATTATACCCTAGGAAATGCTACAGGAGGGATTGGCCCCGCTAGTGGAAGAGGCAGGAGCAGTCTCTCTTTGAGCAGGCATTGCTTGCATCACCATGGCAGGCTGTTCTCCATCATCGTTGTAGCCAGCAGCTTCTGCAGTGGTGGAAATGAGAGCTGCCAGTTCATCCAAGGGGTAAGCTACTGCAGTGGGCAGTAGACCAGGAGGATTAGCTGCTGCTGGCAGTCCCTGCACGATCTGGGAGGCCACATGACCATCCAGGAGGTCATGTCCGTTGCGTTTCAAGCAGCTTTTGAGATTTATCATTCTGGACACATACTGAGAGATTGTTTCTCCACGCCTCATCCCTTTTGACATTTCCTTCAGCCAGTCTGCGTTGGCTTGAGTGTTGTAACCACCAACAAATTTCTTGCAAATAAACAGATATGCATCATATGCTGACGGCTTACTTGACACTTCCCCTAACCATTCCTCTGGAACTGACTCATACAACAGAAGCATTGCAGCTGCATTATGGATAGTTCCAGACATGGCTGACTGAATGGCAGGAAAAGAACCCTTGGCACTATTGGCAGCAGTGAAGGCATTGTCCCATACCACAAAATTTGTGCCATGACGATCCAGTTTAATATGTACTTTGACTTGGGTGGCAATGACCTTGGGAAGTACATCTCCCTCGCCCTTTGATGTGCTGGGTGTACACGGCTGTCGTGTGGGAGACGATGTAGATGCTTCCTCTGTTGTGGGCTCCTCCTCGGATGGCTCCCTTGATTTGGATCTCTTTCTCGCCATGCTGATGTCCCTCAGTCTGCGTTAGGTTCTGACAGCTGCGCGTCCCTGTCGTCGTCTCCGTCGTCTGTGTCCGTGCACCACTCCTCTGGGCTGAATCCTTTTCTGCTGCCCAGAAGGGAAAGTAGGAAGTCCTCGTCAAGAGTAGCGAGAGCACACTCCACTGCTGTGTAGGCTGCCCTTTCTTCCCAGTACTCGGGTCTGTTGGGTCCTCCGAGCTGTTGTAGATGTCGTTCAAATAATGCTCGCGTGACGAAGCCTGGGTCCGCGTTGATGAATGAACACTCCCACGCAGTTACTTTGTATGCTGGGTAAACAGAGAATCGTCGTCTGAACCACAGAGGCTGTTCGAGTTTGCCCAGTCCGTACGCGCGGCTGACAAAATCCTTCACTATAAATGCTCGTTCTTCTGGTGTTCTCGGTCCCGTATCTCCTCCAGCTCGCCTCAGGCTATCATATGTCGGTGGTGAAGGAGGTGGGGGAATAAAAGGTCTTTTACCGCCGGTCGCCATCCTTCCGCTCTGCTTCGTTCGTCCCATCGTCGGCTCGGAACATGCTTTCAGTTGCCCAGCTCAAGAGTTTGGTGGGCCCATAACCTGTACAATTCTGGGCGTAATGTTCCCTGCATGTCCCGGCACGAGGGTGTTAAGCCCGGCGACACTCTTGTTGTGCGTAGAGAAACAAGCAGTGTCGTCTGTGAGTGAGGAGACTTGACTGGCAACAGTAAAGTAGCAAACACCCGAAGTGCTTTTGATGTCCCAATCAAGTGTTACAATGTTTATTGCTCTCTCTCGTCACTCGGCAACTCGAACTATCCTATCAACAACGTTACTGATAGCCTGCATTACCAATGTCCGATGAGCTAAGCAATTACATCTTTCTATTGTACCTTATCTAGACCCTTCCTAAACCATTGTTCATGTTCATATGATGTCTTGACAGCAGTTTACCTGCATGTCCTGGCACGAGGGTGTTAAGCCCGGCGACACTCTTGTTGTGCGTAGAGAAACAAGCAGTGTCGTCTGTGAGTGAGGAGACTTGACTGGCAACAGTAAAGTAGCAAACACCCGAAGTGCTTTTGATGTCCCAATCAAGTGCCTCAATCCTTCGAGCCAGGAGCATATAGCCTTTCGAGCAAACCGTGTCCGATTATCTAATCCTTTCTTATTAACGTGCAATTGGTCTAGATTGGTTCTGGCAGAACTCCTGGGTTCTGCCACTGATTACTCATTCTACTAACTGCTCTCTCTGGTAATTGACGATGATCTGGCCACTATTACTCTTCTGAGGGAAAGGCACCAAAATGTTCTGTCACTATTATAACATTCTTCCTTTACAAGAGTGGAGTAAAAAAGACCAGCCCAATGTTCAGGGACCCAAACCCCCAATGTGTCAAGCTATGAGTCACACCCGGCGAGCGGCCAGCTGGCGACCCACAGCCGCCGCAATGATGAAACTGACCCGACGAATGACAAAATATCCCTCCACATCTTCTTGAGCAATGATGGCTTGGTTCAAAAGCCCCTGGAGCCTCTGCAACAAGGCCAGCGCATCAGCATGCAACCCTCCCAATGTTTCAAAAGCGAAGGCTTGGAAAGCCACAGGCGGCTGCTGACGCGACAACAAGACAGCATAGCGGGTCTGCTTGTCTTGGGCAGCGCGCGCGGCGGCCCCACCCGGCACGAAGTGCAGCAAGTTGGCAACTGTGAGTGGGGAAGAGCCAACGATGTCGATATAAAGGTCACGCCCCTCCTCCCACGCATGGAGGCGGAGGTCTGCGCGACGGCGCTCCTGGCCAGGGACAGGGGTGGGAAAGGCGGGTTCCCGGGTGACCCGCTGACGAGCTGAGGTAAGGACAGCGTCCAGGCCGTTACGAACGGAGTAATGTCGGCCGACAATGGCAACATCCCCCCCTGAGGTGCAGTGGACCGCGTGGTCGCCCCAGACATCCAACTCCCTCAAGCAGCACGGGCATTGGGAGCCAGGGTGGAAAATGGGGATCAAGAGCTGGTATTGAAGGCGGCAGCGGAACGACTCTGGGGGCATGGTTTGCTGCAAATGGGGAACTGGGAGAGCCAGCAGCCAATCAGACGCTCCCGGCTGTGTAAGAGATTGGAGCACAGCACGGTCGCGATCCGAGCGAGCAGGGTCATCAAGAACCTCCTGGTATGCGCGGTGAGACAAGGGTTTGGACAGCCGGGCTTGCACTTTGCTGCGGACAAAATCCGGATCCTCGAAGAGCGCCGCATCGAAATCAGGAACAAGGGCGCAGTAGTCAGCCTTGGCAGCGAGGGCAGCGGGGACAAGAGGGGCAGTGGATGTCCCCAGAAGGCGGTCCTGGAGGGGGGCTGTCTGCGTGACGGAGGCGAGATAGGCACAAGGCAGAAGGGAAGTGGCCTTAGTGACCCCTAGACCCCCCTGGGCAATAGGCAAGCCAGCCAAGGTTTGCTGCAAAGGGCCAAAACCACCACCACCAGCTGTGACAATGGATTGGAGGACCTGGGTTTGGAGCATATCAAAGGTCACCAAAGCTTGCGCAGCTGCAGCTGGCGGCATGGTCCGGGCTGTGAAAACCACCTTGCAGGTCCCAAGGCAACTGCGAAGCAAGAGAAGCTCGGCTTGGGGGTGGCGGAGAATCGGCAAACGCTGGAGCGAGGCTGCCACGGCATCAACGTGCGCTTGGGCTACGGAAGCCGCGTACTCGACTGACACGGTGACCGCTGCCCCCAACACTATCAAACCAGCACGAGTTTCATTGACGAAGCCCAGAGGGAACCCATCCAAATGCTGAGGGTTCGGGCGCGGCGACCACACACAGCACTTGTGAGGGTTGAGGCTCAAGCCATATGCGGGGGCCCGGTCAACAACCAACTGGACTGCCTGCTGCGCTGCGGGCACGGGACCAACAAACGTGCCGTCATCCAGATACCACCCTTGGTGTACGTCGGGACACTCCCGATGAAGGTCAAGGAGGAGTGGCTGGACAGTGAGCGCAAAAAGCAGCGGAGAGAGGGGGTCCCCTTGCTGGACCACTGTTGTGGAGTCCACGACATGGGGCCCAACATACTGATGGGCCGCGCAGCCGTACGTCGTCGCCACATACTGCCAGATGCTGGGGCAATGGAGGGCGACTTCCCCAAGCATGCGGTTGCGGTCGACCGTATTGAAAGCATTTTGGAAGTCCAAGCTGACAACGACGAGGTCGGGGGAATCTTGCTGGTGTGCCACCAAGCGGTTGAGGGCATGGACGAGGCCTTCTGCACCCCCTCGGACTCCAACCCCAACTTGGTGTGGCTGCAAATACTCACTGACAGCGGGCAAGACGGCTGCAACAGCTATCTTGGAAACCAGACGGCGCAGGGTGAGCCCCACTGCAATGGGCCGGATACCCCCATTGGGCTTTAAGAGAGGGGTGATGGGAGCGCTGGCCCAATAAGATCGCAAGGGAGGGGGAACATCCCCAGCTAAGGCCCGATTGACCACGCCAAGGAGGCTGTCCAATAAGAGGTCTGAGCCACCTACAGAGAAGGCATGTTTTATATGTAATGGGGTCAAGCCGTCCCGCCCGCCAGCGGTACCAGGTGGGAAGGTTTTGAGGGCAGCCAAGACTTCCTCCACTTGGGCACGGTAAGGGGCCTGCGCAGGCGGGGCGCCAACGGGAAGCGGTCGGATAGGATGAAGCGCTGCCAATGCAGCACATGTGTCAGGCGTGGCTGGGGCGATGGTGGCAGGCTCCAACATCCGAACAGCCGCTGATAAATGGCCATCTGCAACCTTGCGCAAGACGCGAGCGGCAAGCGCCGCATCGTCTAATGGGCGGGGTGGGCAGTGGCTGCAGGCGCGGTGGCCAAGAGTTCATCAATTAGGCCATCAATATCCCCATCCAACCATGCGCGGGCCCGACGGCGGACGTGCTGCGCAACTCCCTCACCCCGAGGCCTGCGACGAGCTGACAGGACGCACATCGGAAGGATCAACAGCTCAACCCAGGCAGCCTCGCAGCCCGAGTCCGCAACAGCCTTGAGAGCGGACCGCAATGCTGCAGCCCAAGGTATCCATGCGGACCTAGGGACCCTGCGGTACGAATGGTGACCAAGGGTGAAAACGTGATGGACAAGGGCAGGGGTCAGGGGATGGCGGCGGACACGGGCCGGGGGAGCAGAGGGCGGAGGATCAGCAACGGCGGCGGATGCACGCGGTCGTCCTCGGGGTTGCGAATGGAGGCGGCCCTGGGGCTCTGAAGTATCCTGCGGCGGCGGTGCAGGGCGGGGAAGGCCAGGAAGAAGGTTAACATCAGGGGGAACCAGGCCATCCTCCAGATTCCACAAGCGCTGGCAGGTGTCTGGGTTGGTTGCGCACGAAAGAACTCCCAGGGAATGGGTTTTGAAGCAAGTGGTGCACAACCAGCTGGAGGTAGCTCGCAAGATGGCTTCAAGCTTCCTGTACTCTGCTGGGGATCTGAGTTGCGACACCCAGTCATCCCGCCCAGCATCGCCGAGCTTGTGGAACCTCTGCAAGTGACGTAGGAGCCCAGCACCCGTAGTGATCTTACGAGACTTGCATGATGCCTTCCAAGGGCAGGTGGGGTCAAAGAGAGGAACGCTGGCCATGGCATCACCAGCTGGGCAACCCAACCCCAAGACCGTTCTGGATGCTGGAAAGTGGTGAAGCCCCCAGTCCCTCTGAAAAACTGGCTGGGCTGAGGCGAAGCGGAGAAGAAAAGGGAAAACCAAGATGATGTGTGAAGAAACACAGGAGTAAGTGTTGTAAAACACTGGAATCTCCGTAAGTGCTGGATGCTGGGGAGGGGTGAAGCTGTGAGTCCCTGTGAACGACGGGCCGGCGGAGGCAAATCTGAGGGGCCAAAAAAGAAAAAGAAAAAACCAATACTGTGTGTTAAGAAACACAGGAAGTGGGGAAGAACACGGGAAATTCCGCAGATGCCAGACGCCAGAAAGTTACGAAGCTGCCAGTCCTGCGGAAAGACTGGCCGAGCTGGTGCAAATCTGAGGAAGAAAACAGGAAAACCAATACGATGTGGTATCAAACTGAGAATGAAGTGTTGAAAAACACTGGAAATTCCGCAAAGGCTGGACGCTGAAAGTGGCGAAGCTGCCAGCCCCGCTTAAAGACTGGCCAGGCGAAGGCAAATCTGAGAAAAAAAAGATAAAATCAATACTATGGGTGACGAAACAGATTCTTCTTTTCTTCTTCTTTCTTTTCTTCTTCTTCTTCTTCTTCTATAAGGGCCTTTGGTACGTGCATAAGCAAGGGGATTTTTTATTAGGACCCCTGACACTTGTCGTGAAATGGCGTGTGGCTGTGACTGCAAGTGGACAATCAATAATTGTTGTGTTTATGATGCGAAACCAGTAGAAATATGATGCCGGCGAAAGAGAGACACTTGACAGCTCGGAATCGAGTGGAAATTGTGATAGTACATCTTCATCCCATTGGGGAATAAGACCTAGAAAAAGGGCAAGACCTTTTGCCCTGTGGCTCCTGATTTCTGGCCCCTTTCAAGGCCAATTAGGACCCTCAGGAAGTCCCGTGTTAGGGATTGCAGCCAGAAGTAGACATTGGCTTCAGACTGAATAGATTTACCTTCTCGTGGGTGCTGTGTGGTGTCGCCCCATGGAAGTGATCGGCACTTAAAGGCACCTACCGATAGATGCCGACGGATGTACCTGAACCTAAATATTGATGATTTGGCAATTCTAAGCCGATCAAGACCGTTTCAGGTCTATTCCTAAAAGTTAGCTGCGTGAGAGCTACGCCGGTACGCTCATGAAAGCGCCGGTTGTATATAAAGAGGGATGCCTCCCCCTCACAGTTACAGTGAGATTCCAGAAAGTATGGTTGTAAAAGGTTTGCCACAAAATCTGCCTCCTGTCCGGGCCGCGCCCCGATAGTGTGTTATGAGTCCTGATTGAATGATCGTTGTTAGTCCCACCAAAGCAATACCTGCAGTGAAACCTGCCTGATTGTCTCATTTACGTAAGAATATCGAAATTATTGAGCAACACCCCAGCAACAACTTTGTGCGAGTAACGTAGTACCATAAGCCAAGGAGCCGTAATACCCACGCGGGGATCCGCAACGACGCCATCGAGTACGAGTAAGTGCAAACACTTTAGACGAGACCGAACATTAAATACAGTTATAAGCAACACTTAGGTGAAGCAACAGCACCTAGAACAAGCCGCACGTTCAGTGCCACGCACCCAAGCCGTAGGGAACAATCGGCCCAAGCCCTCGAGCCAAGGAAGAATAGATACATCCTTGAATGGCCATGTACGCTCGCCAAATACAGTTTTAGTAATAACAGAACCGTGAAAGACGCAATTGTTTAAGTCCTCTCAACCGTAGCCGCACAGCTAGGTAGCCGCGCGCCTCACCGACTAAAATAGTCCGGCCAACCAGAAACAAGCCGGCCAGCCGAATCCGCAATCCGGAGCCTTTCCCCGGACCGTAAATCAATTGTCACACCGTAACAGCTAGGTCTCAGGGCCGTAATCCCTGGGTGGCGATCCGACCAATCGATTCGAACCTACATTTATAACCCCGCAGCCCGACTGAATCTCGCTAACTAACCGAAAAATTTTGTGGGGGTACCGTTGGGCACGGAACCCTGTATGGCGATCCGTCCAGGGAGTTTTAGCGCGTAGACTTAGTCATCGCCTGGGCTCTCCGAATCTGACTCTTCTGCGTAGATTTGCCGTGTTTACTGTACAAAGACGTACCGTATTTCGAATCAGTTCAGCTTTGTCCGCATATAGGACTGGGTATACCCCTTCAGGAGGGGCTTGATTACATTCCGTTTGTCGCAGGAACTAACAGCAAAAGCATCAGCAACGACCGTTTGGAGCGGAACCATACTTTAGGAAAGTTCAGTTTGAAGCACATCATCATCTGTACCGCAGAGTTAGTTGAGACAAAGCACCCCTGCAGCCAGCTAAAACAGCAGAATCAGCAATACAGTAAGTAGCAGTACCAGCCATATCTGACATTAATTTGTGTCGTGAACACACGAGCGTAATCTCTAATAGTGTGTTAGGCCATCTAGAGCGCAAGGCCTTGTTTGATTAAACAACTAGAATGGCAGACGTACAAACTCCCGTTCGTTTAGAATTTTTCTATGGAAAGCCCACAGAAGACCCTTTTCAGTGGCTTGAGTCCTTTGAGTTGTTTATTGAGATCAACCATGTTGTGGGCGATCGAGTTTTACGATTTGTCAAACACGCAATGCGTGAAGAAGCATATACCTGGTTTCGTGCAAATCAAGATGACTTTAATGACTGGGATGAATGCAAGGAGGCTTTTCTCGAAAGATTTGGCCTCGATGAGGACACCCTTATGGTGAAACTAGACACATGCACACAACAATCCCATGAGACTGTTAGGAGTTATGCTGACAGATTTAGGAAATTAGTGGGTTACTTGCAGAACTCTCTGCCACCCAGAATGATAACACAGCTATTTGTTAAAGGTCTAGTACCACATCTGCGTGAGAGGGTTCAGATGACCTACCCCGGCAAAGGAGCGTTAGCCGACATTATAAAATTGGCAGCTGATTATGAACAAACATTCGGACACGCGCCTTTAGGGGGCATGTATTCAAACCAGACCATAGAAGTGCCGGTGCGCGAGAGGATTGAGCAATGGAATCGCCGCGCCGTTGACAATGTGGATCAGCGTGCAGCACGCCCGCCGCCGCAGCAAAATCAGAGAGAGAACAATAGAGACAACAGAAATTGGCAGCGTCAGCGAGACTTCCCGGAGCGACGCAACCAGCAGCCAGCAGCACCGCCTAGGCAGATTGCACCAAACAACCCACCAAGGGAGGCACCTGCGCCAACCCCAATTAATGACATTGACACCCTCACAAGGGAGATGGAGAGACTACGAATTCAAATCGCAGAACTACAGCGACAGCCCACAGCCAACTTCACCAAGTTTGTGGAGCATGAACAGCAACCGGAGCAACCGCCCCCGGAGCACGCCACAATAATGTATGATGGATTTACGGATCCTTTTCCCGTGTATCCCATATATGCCACTAAGAGGCCAGCAGAAAGTCCACCTGAAGCAAACCAACCGCTGCTTCGGCGCCGCCCCAACAATCTGGAGGACACCACAGTTGACCCAAGAAACATACCAAGGCCTGCCGCCCCTCGGCCTGCACCAGCTCAGAGACAACAAGTAGAACCTACAACACCAGCAGCACCCCCTCCTGCACCTGCAAGGGAGCAAGCAGCGCGTCCACACGTGGACCTTGGAGGATTGCCTCCCCTACCTAATGCCGCACGTCCCGCCGCCTACAGGAGACCAGTGGCCATCGCACCAGCAACGGCAGAACCCATACAGCAGATTAAAGGGCTTCCCAAGAAGCTCACCGTACAAACCTACCTGAACCACATCGGCGAGGAGGAGTTCAACAAGTCAATCAAGGAGCTAAAGGAGTCCCGTGAGGAATTCCTGCGTGACAGACAGCGAGACCCGCCGCCAGCGAGAGCTACCAATGCGGAAGTTATCTACGTTTCTGGAGGGACCACCTCAACTAGCAGGACTGACAACGAGGAGTCACCTTCAACGCAAATGCCACAATCAAACCTGCAAAGGAATCCGGTGAACACTACTGTTGCCACCGTACCTATAATCATTAATGACTTAGTATTTGAGGATGGCATCATTGACACTGGTGCCACAAACACAATGATTTCACAATCAGCCGCACGACAGTTGAATTTAATTGATCAAATTGAGCCTTCACGTCTTAGATACTCGTGTGCAGATGGGAAAATGTCCACTCCTTGGGGCATTATCCGCAAGCTCCCTGTAGGAGTTGAGGGCTTAGTAATACCAATTGACGTATTTGTTAGTGGAGCGACTTCTTATGATGTACTTCTTGGAACGGATTGGCTTACTCAGGCTCACGCCGAGATAAGTTTCGCAAAACAAGAAATGTCCTTTCGTATAGAACCACAAATTATGGGGAGAGTTCCCATCACTGTCATGCCTGCCAGTAAAAGCAGCAACCGATATTGCGTCGCGAGAGTCCCAGGAATAGATTTCGATGGTCCCGCGGGTCATCCCGCCGACCCAGGGGTACCAAGGGTACCCGGCCTACCAGACGAAATTATAAACATTGAGAACGATCTGTCAGAAGAATCCCAGGAAGAAACAGACCTTTATTCCGGGAGTGAGGGAGAATTTCCTAGTACTGAACCCTCCGAGGAGGAGGAAGAGTATTCGGAGGAGCATGAGGCTTTCTCTTCCGAAAGTGAGATTGAGATTTACAATGCGACAGTAAGCAACGAGGGTCGAGAGCTCGAGTTAGCAGCCCATCCTTACATGACTGAAGATTGGATGTTAGAAACTAATATTTTTAGAGAAATTGAAACACAGTGGGGTCCTTTTGACCTCGACGCATGTTGTGATCTCCAAGGTCACAACTCTCAGTTACCTTTGTATTGGTCCGCTGAGGACGATTGTTTACAGCAGAGCTGGACCAATTTGAGTATATATTGCAACCCACCTTTCTCGGTAATTGACAGAGTTGTGAATCACTGCCTCGCGTGTTTCACCAGTAGTCCCTTTACCACTAGTGCAGTACTTGTGCTACCATGGTGGCCTTCTGCCCCTTGGTTTCCTACAGTAATGGAGCAATTTGAGATCATCAAACAATACCCTCCTGGTGTGCAGCTTTTCACAGCCCGGGGAGAGGACCCTGCAGGTCCGCGACGTCGTTATGGCCCTACCAGATGGCCTGTCATAATTGTTCGTGTCCCCACCTCCCTTAGGAAGGAAGATCCTGGTATGCAGAAGTTGAGAGAGATAATAAATACTGAAAACATGAAACAGGACCCCGATCCCATGTTAAAAATCACCACCGGGATGCGAAAATTGGGTCCTAAGAGAGAAGAAGAGATTGAGAGATTATTACAGGAGTACAAGGACGTATTTACCCCAGGTATAGTACAGGAAAGAACCACCTTAATGCACCACCGCATAGACACTGGGGATGCGGTCCCCATCAAAACACGCCCTTATCGCTTGTCCCGTTCGGAGGATCAGGTGATCGAGGAAGAAGTTCACAAAATGCTAGAGGCTGGAGTGATAGTGCCTTCCAGCTCTCCTTGGTCTAGTTCGCCTGTGTTAGTAGGCAAGCCGGATGGCTCTGTCCGGTTTTGTAATGACTACCGTCCATTAAATGCAGTTACCAGACGTGACAATTACCCCATGCCTAGGATAGATGAGACCCTAGATTCCTTAGGTCAGGGGGTGGAATACTTGAGTAAGATTGATTGCAAGTCAGCCTTCTGGTTGATACCAGTAGCCCCAGAGGACCGTGCAAAAACCGCTTTTACTACCAAAGAAGGTTTATTCGAGTTTGTATCAATGCCGTTCAGCTTGCGTAACGCCCCGGCTACGCTACAGAGATTTGTTAACACTCTGTTGCAAGACTTAATAGGAAAGTGTTGTGTCATTTATCTAGATGACTGTTTGATATACAGCCGCACATTTGAGGACCACCTCACACATCTGAAATTAGTGCTTGAACGCTTCCGTGCGGTGGGCTTTAGAGCCAACCCAGCCAAGTGTGAGTTATGTTGCAGTGAAGTGTTGTACTTAGGATACATTATTACGCCCCAAGGCATAAAGCCCAACTCTTCCAAGGTTGAGGCAGTTCTCAACGCAGCACCGCCGACGAACGTTACCGAAGTCAGGTCCTTTTTGGGACTTGCAAACTACTACAGGAGATTTCTGCACAACATGGCCGCCATGTCTGCCCCTTTGACGCGGCTCACGAGAAAGGGGGTTGTTTTCAACTGGACCACTGACTGCCAAGCCGCCTTCGAAGCCATCAAGGCCATGCTAGTGGATGCGCCGCTTCTACGATACCCCGACTTCAGCAAGAAATTCACGCTATATACTGATTGGCAGCCCGGAGCCGCCGCCGCCATTCTGGGCCAGGAGCTCGAGGATGGTGACCATGTGATCGCGTACGCCAGCAAAACTTTACAAGGAGCAGAGCTCAACTACTCTCCAACGGATGGGGAGCTGCTTGCCATAGTGTGGGCCGTGAAGCTATTCCGCCCCTACCTCTATGGAGTTCAATTTACTATAGTAACAGACCACAAAGCTTTAAAGTGGTTACTCACCACACGCAATTTGTCCGGCAAACTAGCACGATACGCCATCGAACTACAAGAATATGACTTTGACATCCAGCACCGCTCGGGGACCTTGCATGGGAATGTGGACTGCCTTTCTCGTCTACGCCTATTGCCGCCCCCTGGAGAAGACTACAGTGAAGAGCCGCCACCGCCGCCGCTAGAAGAAGAAAATATTGAGGAGAACCACATGCACTGCTGCTACACCATGACCTTGGACAAGGAAAATATGCCGCCCGCTGAGGACACATTGGACCTGGACCAGCCTTACCAGCCACCCGCGTACGAGACCACTCAGCGCGGAGAGATAATAACTTCACCAACCCTACGCCGCATGATGACCCCGGAGGATGATGCACTTCCTTCCAGGGGCTGCCTTCCGGAGATGAGAATTGAATCAACACAGGTTTATGACCTGCCGCCGCCTACAAAGACTTTATCTGGCCGTTCTGCCGCCCTGGCCAGCCAAGAACCTATGACTACACCGCGTACGCGTTTTGACAGCCCGCCGCTTATGGAGGACGTACCGTGCCAAGTATGCACGGGAAGAGATGATGAGGAGACCATGCTACTATGTGACCTCTGCAACCACGGATACCACATCGACTGTTTGGAGCCTGCACTGGCCCGGGTACCCAGGGGACCCTGGCTATGCCCTTAATGTGACCAGATTGCAGATGCCGTCCCCACTCGTGACATTGTGGACGATGAAGAAGTACTTGACTACCTAGCCGCCCTTGAAAGCCCTGGAGCTTGGGACCGCAAGCTACCTGACATTCTCCTGGGGTACCGGACGAGTCCCCAGGGTTCCACCAAGCACAGCCCCTTCCGGTTGTTGTACGGAAGAGCAGCCACCCTACCTATCGACAACAAGACTTTACCAAGCACCACGCCGGACATGGCAGGCGGGGAAGGAAGTTGCCCCCGCGAGAGACATCAAGAGGAGATAGCAGCCGCCCACACCAACATTTTGCGCGCCCAAGAGCGCCAGAAAAGAGAATACGCTCAAAAGCTGAAGCCCACCAAGCGTGGACGAGAGATTGAAGAAGGGCTACGTAACCTACAGCCTGGAGGCTTAATAGCCGTCAAAAATCGAAAGAAGCACAAGTTGGCCCCACCCTTTGTGGGCCCCTTCATCTTCAAGGAGTACTACGACGACAGCACGCTTGTTATCCAAAATTCTAAAGGAAAGATGTGGAGGGAATCCATCCACCCTATTGGAAAGTACCATCACGACCGCCGTTAAAATCCAGCCTGAGAGTTGGCTTGAGAACAAACAAGCAATAGAATCTTATTGAGAATCATACAAGACTGAAAGACATGAACAATAGTACTTTTTAAAATAAAGGAGTTGTGCCCCCCTGTGGAGGACAAGCTGCACTTGAGACACCTGCATGATGTACCTTATGCTCGGACAATCGTACCTTATCTTTATAACCAAGCACCAGAAAGACGTTTCACAGTCTTTCTCTCCTTTTAGGGGGGGGAAAGCACGCTACATATGTCGTGAAATGGCGTGTGGCTGTGACTGCAAGTGGACAATCAATAATTGTTGTGTTTATGATGCGAAACCGGTAGAAATATGATGCCGGCGAAAGAGAGACACTTGACAGCTCGGAATCGAGTGGAAATTGTGATAGTACATCTTCATCCCATTGGGGAATAAGACCTAGAAAAAGGGCAAGACCTTTTGCCCTGTGGCTCCTGATTTCTGGCCCCTTTCAAGGCCAATTAGGACCCTCAGGAAGTCCCGTGTTAGGGATTACAGCCAGAAGTAGACATTGGCTTCAGACTGAATAGATTTACCTTCTCGTGGGTGCTGTGTGGTGTCGCCCCATGGAAGTGATCGGCACTTAAAGGCACCTACCGATAGATGCCGACGGATGTACCTGAACCTAAATATTGATGATTTGGCAATTCTAAGCCGATCAAGACCGTTTCAGGTCTATTCCTAAAAGTTAGCTGCGTGAGAGCTACGCCGGTACGCTCATGAAAGCGCCGGTTGTATATAAAGAGGGATGCCTCCCCCTCACAGTTACAGTGAGATTCCAGAAAGTATGGTTGTAAAAGGTTTGCCACAAAATCTGCCTCCTGTCCGGGCCGCGCCCCGATAGTGTGTTATGAGTCTTGATTGAATGATCGTTGTTAGTCCCACCAAAGCAATACCTGCAGTGAAACCTGCCTGATTGTCTCATTTACGTAAGAATATCGAAATTATTGAGCAACACCCCAGCAACAACTTTGTGCGAGTAACGTAGTACCATAAGCCAAGGAGCCGTAATACCCACGCGGGGATCCGCAACGACGCCATCGAGTACGAGTAAGTGCAAACACTTTAGACGAGACCGAACATTAAATACAGTTATAAGCAACACTTAGGTGAAGCAACAGCACCTAGAACAAGCCGCACGTTCAGTGCCACGCACCCAAGCCGTAGGGAACAATCGGCCCAAGCCCTCGAGCCAAGGAAGAATAGATACATCCTTGAATGGCCATGTACGCTCGCCAAATACAGTTTAGTAATAACAGAACCGTGAAAGACGCAATTGTTTAAGTCCTCTCAACCGTAGACGCACAGCTAGGTAGCCGCGCGCCTCACCGACTAAAATAGTCCGGCCAACCAGAAACAAGCCGGCCAGCCGAATCCGCAATCCGGAGCCTTTCCCCGGACCGTAAATCAATTGTCACACCGTAACAGCTAGGTCTCAGGGCCGTAATCCCTGGGTGGCGATCCGACCAATCGATTCGAACCTACATATATAACCCCGCAGCCCGACTGAATCTCGCTAACTAACCGAAAAATTTTGTGGGGGTACCGTTGGGCACGGAACCCTGTAAAGCACGCTACACACTCGCATAAAAACGAAGGTTTTGTTAATAGAAACCTGCTAGGACGAGCATCAACATTTTTCCAAGGACCTCTCCCACGAGCATAAAGGAAAGCTTTTTTCTGGTAGTCCCGCGGGGTCCTACTAGTAGGGCCCTGGCGCGCGTGAGGGAAAAGTTTGGGGGGAAACGTAATCACAAGTCGTACGACCGCAGTTGGGAAGGAAGGAAGGAAGGAAAACGCCCTGTCCATGGGAAAAACAAGTAAGGCTTACGCAACTGGAAAAACGTGATCGAACTTGGGACTGATCTGAGGACACGTCTACGGCAAAGACCATTCTGACTATTGAAACCTCTAATACTCATAGCGTGTAGCGGCAAGGGTATATGACATACATATGGACTTGCTAGACAAGGAGGGAGAGCTACAGCTGAGACGTAAGCTACTGTTGACTAGCTCGGCCGGGTTTGGGGAGCCTTACCGTTGAGATCTCTTGCGGTGTTGTTGCGTGCAGCAACTACGGTATCGGCGGTATATATTGTTACAACTATGGTTTGTTAGAAGTCGATTTTTGACCTTCTCGGGAAATTTTAAATCAAAGTTACAATCGCTGTCACGACTTTCCGGGTAGTTCCTAAATATGTTACAACACCTTTTTGGCGAACATGAGGTAATAAACTGTTACCCAAGCTACAAGCAGTCAAGACCGGTCTATCCCCTGTCCGAGTCCAGTACTCCTCTTTTTCAACGGGTTTTAAAAACGTTGTGATAAGGCGTCTGTTTGGCGCAACAGGCAAAAGCTGGGCTGTCTCTTCGTCTGGATCGGCCATCTCAGCAGAAAACGTGAACAATAAGCGTGAACAATAAGTTTGCAGCGCTCGATCGCTATAGACGAGCTTTATTTTTTTTGCACAAGTTAATGCCGAGAATCGACTTTTCCAGGGGGTTTTTAATTAGTGTTACCGTCGCCAAAAATCAATTTCTTGGGAGTTTTCAGGCGCTTCGACTTTGATTTAATTTAATATTCTATATACCGCCGATACGGGTATTTTGGGTAACAAAGGAAGGAAGGAAGGAAGATTACATCCAAAGACCAGCCACTAGGGCTGAAGAGGACGGCAATACAATGAATGACCCATATCTAGCCAACTAATTAGTTGGCCTTATAAGGTCGCACAGCACCTGGGAGAGTGAGGTAGCTCTCCAGTGCTCTAGTTACAAATTTGGCAACCCCTTGAAAGTCTTCTTGCCACATAAACGTTTGTACAGATCGACTGCTTGGTTCAAAGAGATGCATAAATTGCTGCCGTACATGTTGTACAGCCGGACAAGTGAACAACAGATGATGTTCATCACCAAAGAGCTCTAAGGAGCACCTCGTGCAAATCCTCTGGTCTCGAGGGATACCTTGTTGTACAACAAGGTAGACATGTCTACCTTTATCAATAGGAAGGTCATGACACCCTAATCTAAATCGCATACAGGTCCGCAATGTACTGTTAGGATGGTGGGGTTTGAGCGCACTCTAACGCCGTGGCACATGAGGCGGACGTGCGAACCACCTTTGGTATCTGCAGAATAAGGCTCTTGGGGATGCACAAGACCGAGGGAAGATGTCTATGGCATCCCATATCATGTCGCGTTTACGGTCTAAAAGATCCTGTCAATCTGCAAGTCTCTATCAAACCGCACATGGTCTGTAAATGTCAATCTGCAAGGCTCTATCAAACTGCACATGGTCAGCTGTATAGTATCCTAGTTTCGTAAGTTGTTGCATAAGGGTACCCCGAAAACGTTTCTCGGCCTTCTACTATTGCCAACCTAATGTCATGCATGAGGACCTTGTAGTGCAATGAATTCATGAATCAGGTCTAATGGCCGCTATATTGTTCCAAAACCTGACCATGCAAAAAGATCCAAGCTGACCACAAAGAGAATATATTTTCATCCACAATTGATTATTTCCTCAGGGATTGTCCGACGCACCCCCAAAATCTGAGCTAGGACCCGCTTGTGCGCATCCAATAGAGGTATACTACTAGGGTTTCCCGAAGACAATTGTCTGCCTTGAAAGCATCTGAATGCCCAGACTTCACATCCATAGGAGATCAGGGGTGGTAGGCAAGCTAAGTACAGTTCTTTCATGAGCATCATTGACATGTTGCAACCGAGATTGCCATAAGCTCTAGGAAGGTCTTCCCATGCTTTCCAGAATCTCTGCTCGAGGTTCTTAATGCCGGCTTGAAGGCCATTCTTGGCATGAATCCCAAGGTACCGAACCTCCTGTACCGGATACTGTACCGGTAACCCAAGGTACCGAACCTCCTGTACCGGACTATTTTTAGCCCCTGCAACCTCTAGAGGGGCAGAGAGTGTTCGAGTGTCTGGATTTACTTAAAGGTATTGCGTCTTGGCCCCATGTAGGCTCATCTCCATACTCTTACACCCTAACAAAGGGCGTAGATAAGGCTTGTTTAACATGTTCACCGAGGAAGTAGGATCTGAGCTGAAGGCGGCGTTGACCGTAGACTATCTTGCCCTCAGTAGGGGTCAGAGGCCTGCCTGTGGTGGGGCCCACGTTAAATAGCAGGGTGGCAGTCTCCAATGCCTCCTTCCAGTAGGGAAGGGTCTGCTGCAGCGTGCACCAACAGGGTCCTTTTGCGCTCCTTAAGGGTCCGATTCATGCGCTGAGCAATTCCATTTTGCTGAGGCGTGGGTGGAGCTGAGGTCTCCATTTTAGTTCCTTGCCGACCACAAAATTCTTTGAACTGCTGATTGAGAAATTCTGTCCCTCTGTCAAATCTCACAAACTTCACCACTCCCTCATGAAACGTTTGCCAATACTTCAACAGCTCCATGAGTGCCTTTGGAATGGTCTCTTTTGACTTCACTGCCAGGGACGAATCAAGTGTGACTTTTCATCCACCACAGTCACCCAAAATCCCTCTCCAGGGATGGCAGCAGGTGAGATAGGTCCCACAGTGTCTACATGCACTCTCTCTAGAACACTCTGTGCAGGCTTGGATGAAGCAGGAAAGGGGGGTCGAGCATGCTTGCCTTGTATGCATGACTCGCACTAGGTAGGACACTCTGCGCATGGAGCAAGGGACACATTAATCTAAGTTACCAGATTTTCTTTGTCCAATCTCATCATGTCCTTTAAACCGGGATGACCCAAGCTTGCATGCCACAGCAGTCTATCTATACACACGTGTCATTTCCTAGCGTGATGTGAGGCAGCATGAGGACTTGATTGTTGCTGCGCAGCATGCTGGCTATGAACTAGACAGAAAAATTTCGTATTTCTCCGACCCGAGATGGGCCCAAATTTTTGCGAAGAATTTGCGAAGGGTTTACGAAGACCCTTCGTATTTTGTTAGACTTTGCGAAGACTTTGCGAAGGTTGAGGAGGGGTTGGTGGACAAGGCTATGAAGGAGGTGTGGGGAAGGCTGAGGAAGGTAAGGTGGGGAAGGCTGAGGCGGGGAACGGTTACTTTGGGGGGGGGGGGATGTTGAGGCGGGGGGTGGGACAGGCTGAGGTGGGATGGGCAGGGGCGGGGGCGGTGGGGAAGATTGACGAGGAGTTAGAGGCGATGGCTGAGGAGTAGGTGGTGGGGAAGTTTTGGGGGGGGGGGTGAGGGAGGTAAGGGTGTGGGTGGGGATGGGGGTGGTGAGTATTGCTTGGGGGGGGGGGGGGGCTGTGGAGGTGGTGGTGGGAAGGCTGTGGAGGCGGAGGTGGGGAAGTTTGTGTGGGTGGTGGTGGTGAAGGATTAGGAGGTGGTGGTGGGGAAGGTTGAGGAGGCTTATAAGAGGGGGTGGTGGGGAATGTTGATGACGTGGACGTGGTGGGGAAGGCTGATCAGGTGGGGGTGGTGGGGAACGCTGATCAGGTGGGGGTGGTGAAGGCTGTGGAGGGGTTGGTCGTGAAGATTGTGGAAGCGGAGGGAAGCTCACTGGGATTGAGATGGAACTCACAGGGAGGGCTGCTTTGGGTCCCCACAAAAACTAGAAGTACAGTTCCTTTCAATGGTCCACGGTTCTTTCAGGGACGTTTAAGGGAGAGCCACTAAGACCTACAAAGTCCCTCTTACCAACAAGCGACAATTGGCAGGGGGACCAAATTTAAACCTTTCACAAATCCTTTAATGAAATGCAGTCCCATTCCTTTCCCAGAATGGCCTCAAAAGCACTCAGCTGTAAGTGTGTGTGTGTGCGTGTGTGTGTGTGTGTGTGTGTGTGTGTGTGTGTGTGTTTGTGTGTGTGTGTGTGTGTATGTGTGTGTGTGTGTGTGTGTGTTGTGTGTTGTGTGTGTGTGTGTGTGTGTGTGTGTGTGTGTGTGTGTGTGTGTGTGTGTGTGTGTGTGCGCGTGTGTATCCAACCAATTGAAAATAGAGGTTAACGAACAGTAACAGTTACAATGTTGCCGGGAGGCTATCCGGATGAGTCTGTGGGTGGGGAGGACGCCTATGGATTGGATATGCTCGCCGATCTGTGTACGCGTGGTTGGGATGTTGCCATGCACAACTGGGGGACTAGGGGGTGGGGGGGGGGGGGTGGGGGACTGCACCCATGGGGAACGGGTGGAGGTGCAGGAGGAGGGTTCATCTTTTGAGGTGCACAGTGTACCTCGGCCATGACAAGTTCTCATTTCTCAAATGGTATCTTGGTACTACTCATTCAGTTTCTTACAACCGTTGACCAAGCCCATGTATTCGGCGACCTCAAACAACCACCAATACTAACTCCTATAAGGTAATTCCATGTCGTGAAAGAACGTTCTTTTACGACATGGAATTGATGTTAACATAATTGATTTTAACATCAATGATACCAGTAAGTACCGCATGAATTGACTCTTGGAGTGGGCTGTACCATTTTGTTCAAGACCGCCTGAGGGTACTCCTGACGAAGGTGCACGAAACTGTTCAAATACGTCCGCTCTCAGCAGGATACAGGGCCCAAGGCAGGATTCAAAACGTGCCCCGAAATCAGATGCCTGTGTAGTGTCTCATGAGGCGTAAGCGCTGATCAGCCATGAACAGCCTAGAGACTGGACGCTTTCTCCGCGTGAAACCCCATGAGAACTCCCCAAACAAATGGAAGTTGGAGGAGTATGGAATACTGGCTTCGACAACAGATCCGCCACTTTCCTTGAAGATTCTACGTACGTAAAACCTATCTGTAACTGCCTAATAAATTCTTGCGGTTGCTTCAGAGCACCTGCAGAATGGTCAACTTGGTAAATCGCTCGTTCAACACAGTGATATATTTCCCTACCTAGCCACTGCGGTATGCTTATTACACCAGAGTATCATGGACTGCACAAGCTTGCAATATAGCGGTGGATGTCAAAGTGTATGCAAGAGACTCCTTAACATTGCAGTACCTCCTTGAATGGAGCTACGTAGCTTGACCTCCAAGGAGGTACTGCAATGTTAAGGTGTCTCTTCAAGCACTATCCTTCTTCCACACCATCAATAGCAACACCGTGACGTCGGCTTCCTCATTGAACGTTGCATTCGAGCTTTGTTTGTTGTCAGCCCCCACCACAGGCCCCATACCACCATTAGACCGATGAGGATACGTCTCCATGGGGCTCATGCTGTGATGGAGGTCTTTGTCCACTGCATGCTGTGGGTAGAATCTTAGTTCGAGGGTCCTGCACCAAACACCAGTCCACGTTCGACAACGTGCATCATGCATACGCATTGGCATATTTGTTTGCTTCCTCCTCCTCTCTGGGGAGCAGGGGGGATCCCTCGCCCCCCCCCCCCCCGGCCCCTTTACCCGGGGGCTTCTTTTCTCTTGCCGCCCCCCGCCCTTAACGCCCTATCCTCGTCTCTCACCGTCTCCCTCCTGCCCAGGCCCGCGAAGATCACCATCCAGAAGCCTATGGAACATCCACGGGAGCCCCTTCCCTTTCGCCTCTTCCCTTCCCTTCAGTAAGTGTCACACAATAGAGTAAATGTCTCCCACCTTTACTTAAGCTACCCTTTTCAACCCGGCTGCTATCAAGTGCTTCCAAGCGAATGGCTCAGAGCCTATCATGCTGACTTCCCTGCAAAACAAGAGGGAAAGGTTTTGGATAGTTAAGAAGTGTTTCATGATTTACCTTGGGAGCATTTGTTTTATGGTATAACTTCCAGGCCTTTTTACACGCTGTTGTATGCATATGCTCCTACATGCTTGAGATGGTCCTACGTGCTTCTAAAGATGTGCGTGCGTATATGAGCAACTTTGGCAAGTCAGGGTCAAAGCTAGGGCATACTATACTGATCCCTCCCGCAGCCACTGTAGTCCATGCCACATTCATCAATCTGATCAGTTCGCCAAATCTTTGGTGGTAAGCATCTCCTTGTGTTTCGACGGTAGCCATCGCGATATCCAAGACCTCTTGTTTTCACCTCCGCAACGCAGAAAAAGACTCAAACACTTACAATCATCACGTCTGGATTTGACCCATTAAAGACAGAAATCCACTTAAGACAGTTCAAAGAGACCATTGCAAAGCGCACCATAGGGATTGCCCTGATATCAAAGTCAAAAAGTGAAAGAAAAAGAATAAAAATGGTATTACTTCTAGTCCCACAGAGATTCCCTAAACAAGGATATCGATACCGCGACTTCAACAAATATATACCCCGACACGGCGGTAATTATATAAGCCTAAGCCCCAAGCCCAGTTTATTAGCACAAGCCCAAGGGAACTGAAATGCACAAGCCCAAGGGACTTTTCATATGGTCAAAATATAAATAATGGTCAATAACTATTGACCATTATTTATATTTTGACCATACGAAAAGTCCCTTGGGCTTCTGCATTTCAGTTCGTATGATACATGAATATTACAGACTGAATTCACTGGTCATTTCATTACTTCACTCTTCGTTTTACTCCCTCACTTTTCATTTCATTTACTGAACTTTGCATTCATCTACTTCCCTCACACGGACTAAGTAATTATACTTATAACTCCACTGTCCATTTTACTACAGTTATCAATTAAAAGTAACGTGACAACGTGGCATACCGTCAAAATCTTTATTTTGGCCTGTTTTGTTCATGCAGCATGCCCCTCAGTCATCGTTTCCCGGCAACCGCTCCGTCAAGGTTATTTAAACTTTGCGGGGGCGCCTGTAGATGCGGTGGTGGGGGGATGCCAAAATTCCGATGCCATCACTGCTTGTGCAGTGTGGCTAGCACATTGCATCTGCTGCAATTCATCCACAAGCAACATTATAATGTCTGCAATTCATGAAAGGCAATGCAGGTGCTGCAATTCATCCACAATGCAAGGTTGTGGATGAATTGCCCTTACAAGTATCCTGTCATTTGCATCTGTATCATGTCATCCTGTCAAATGTATCTGGTTATCTGCATCTTGTAGATAGTATCTCCAAACCCAAAGAGCTACCCAAAGTGCAGAAGATGTGGAGTGTGGCATGTGCAAGGATTCTTCTGGAACCCACACAACTTCTGTACAGCAATTTTTTGTATAACGTTTCCTGGAGCAGATTTACGTTCTAGAAGCAGATGTTTTGGTTCCAACCACAGAGACACATAAAACTTTATCATTTGATATATATATAGATAGATATACTATATAGTATACTCTGGTTAAACTATACATGATTACATGCTTACATGCTTACATGCATACATACATGCATACATACATACATACATACATACATACATACATACATACATACATACATACATACATACATACATACATACATACATACATACATACATACATACATACATACATACATACATACATACACACACACACACACACACACACACACACACACACACACACACACACATACATACATACATACATACATACATACATACATACATACATACATACATACATACATACATACATACATACATACATACATACATACATACATACATACATACATACATACATACATACATAGGTTACATACCCGCGAAACCGAGCGCCGAGGGGTACTCCGTCAGGAATGCACCTCCTCCCGAGGGAAGCTGGGATTTTTGAGAGCCCGAGGCGAAGCCGACGGCTCTTGAAAATCCCAGATTCCTGAGGGAGGAGGTGCATTCCTGACGGAGTGCCCCGAGGTCCGGTTTAGCGGGTGTATAACTAATTTATGCACTTCCGGTGCTACTTCAGGGTGGTTCTGTACACTGTTTATATATTGTGATTAGCTTGGTTAGTTATCACACATGAGGCCGTCCGGCAGGGGGAAGCAGGTACGCCGGCTCACCATCACGGCCCCGTTTCATTGATAGTAAACACATTTTTGAAACCAAGATTAATATATAATGTATCAACTAATAACATGATTAATTTGAGGGATTGTTCATGGAAATCGCGCTCGTGTGTTTCCGGAATCCCATTTGTGGGGCTCCGTCGAAACCTATAAAGACACCCAACAGACGTACAAGCAGCTTCAAACTTTCTTTTCATACTTCCTCGTGGTATGGTAAGGCGGAAATTGTAGGTATGTTGACCATTCGACTGCAGATTCAAGCAAGAATGGGGCTCAGCAGTACATATACAAGTATCAACGTTGTACAATTGTGAATGCGGATCGCGTGTGTGGAGAGTTTCGCTACAAGACCATGGAGCAGGAGAACGCGAGTTCAAATCCCCCAGAAAAACGGGAGAAAAAAAATAAACCCCATCCGCAGATGGTGATAGGCCTATTTCAGCGTAGGTGTGCTACTTGGGCCTAGGTGTGATACTTGAGGGCCTAGGCGTGATATTTGAGAGCCTAGGTGTGCTACTTCAGCCTGAAGTAGCACACCTATGAAAGGACCACCAATGGGACAAGCTGGGTGAACTCCTGAAATGCAGCACCTGCAAAAACACCCTGAAGTAGCACCTGAAGTGCATAAACACACACACACACACACACACACACACACACACACACACACACACACACACACACACACACACACACACACACACACACACACACACACACACACACACACACACATACATACATGCCTACGCAGTAAACTAGAAAGCACCTTTAACTACGATTACTACTCATCCTGGAAATTCCAAGATGAACGAAACAGCGTTTTGGAATCTGAAAAAAAAAAATAAAAAAATCGTTATGAGGTCTTACCTCTTGATGTGCAGGAGCAACAGACGCAGATTATGTTTCTTGCCTGTCCATCCTGCAGTCGATGAAGAGAAGTGACAAGCAGTTCTTGCCGACTGCAGGATGAATATGCAAAGAACATAATCTGCCAGAGGGAAGCATCTATTGCGGGCTGGCCACACATTGCTGCACATAAATTCGGAAAACTTAAGATTGCTGTTTCATCTCCCCTGTCATCGTCATCATCTTTCTTCCTCCTCCAGAAAAGGCCTCCTGGTCTGATAGCTTGTTACCAAACATATCCACCAGAGGCCCGTACCAAGTCCCACCCAAAGTGGTAGCAGTACTGATAGCACTAGTGTAATGATAGCACAAAGGTGCTGTTTTTAACGGAGCTTTTGATGTACTGCAGTACTGCATGCTTGTGCGCACATGCCGCACACCTCCACGCACGCACATACGCATGCACACGCACACGCACGTGCGCGCGCGCACACACACACACACACACACACACACACACACACACACACACACACACACACACACACACACACACACACATGCACGCGCACAGGCATGCACCCGCACAAACATAGATGCAGAGTCCAGACAACGTTCCAGAGTTTCGTAGCAATGACATCCAGTTCAAACACGAATGGTTCTTGAGGCTACGCAAGCTCCATACCTAAGTTGATGTCTGTGTTGTATCCTTTAGGGCAGTGTAAATTATTCAGCAACAGCAACAGGAGTAGCCCTGGTGGTAGTATTCGTAATGGTGGATGTCTTAGTCGTCATGGAAGGGGCGGTCGTGTCCCACGACCGCACTGCCATGACAGCCTAAGCTCCTCCAGAACGAGAGCCCTGCCCGCGGTACAACTTGTACTTTCTCTGGTACGGTAGAGGTGACGGGTCGCCTCGAGCTGGCTCCCCTCTCCTTCGGCAACATTAAACAAAAGATCAGGAAAGCAGACTAGAAGCATTGTAGAATCATTTTGTCAATTGATGCGGATCCAAGGTGGGCTAATTGATGCAGGAGAGGAAAGAGGGGAGAGGGGGAGTCCGAATGTCCGAATGTCCAACCTGTGTGCCTAGATGATAAGAAAATCGAATGTTCCCAAGGTCTTATCCTATAGTAAGGGAAGCGAAACAGGATGCGTGTGTCTACCAGATTTTTTGGGGGGAAGGGGGGGGTTGAGGGAATGTCTGGGCTGCCTGCCCCGGCCGCCCCGGGGGGGGGGAGAGAGAGAGAGAGAGAGAGAGAGAGAGAGAGAGAGAGAGAGAGAGAGAGAGAGAGAGAGAGAGAGAGAGAGAGAGAGAGAGAGAGAGAGAGAGAGAGAGAGAGAGAGAGAGAGAGAGATCCCTACCCCAAACCCTAAAGTGCGGGAGCACTACCCACTCAAAACCCTTAACCGCAAGTGCATTCTCGATCCCAACCCCTACACTGCAGGAGTACTCCATACCCTAAAATCACAAGTCGCGGGAGCGCTCCAAACCCTAAACCCAGATGGCGGGAGCACTCGAAGCCCCAAAATCAAGATGGCGGGAGAATTCCATACGCTACACCCCAAGCTGCGGCAGCGCTCCAAACCCTACAACCCAGATTCCGGGAGCACTCCAAACCCTAGGCCTACAATCCTGATGGGTGCGAGCACTCCAAACCCAAAAAGCCAGATGGAGGGAGCATTCCAAACCCTAATGCTGCTGTGGCTGGGCACCTGCTGATGTGGCTGGGCACCTGCTGACGTGGCTGCGCAGGAGGACGAGAACGGAGAGGAGTACGAGCGTGGAGGTGACTGACGTTGGAGAGACGTCACATGGCCCTGGCCCCGCGGCCTTGGTCCCCCCAGAGCCCCCTGCATACTCCTGGTAGAGGTTCCTTCCCATTCCCCCCCTCCCTCCCTCCCTCTCCCTCTCCCTCTCTCTCTCGCTCTCTCTCTCTCTCTCTCTCTCTCTCTCTCTCTCTCTCTCTCTCTCTCTCTCTCTCTCTCTCTCTCTCTCTCTCTCTCTCTCTCTCTCTCTCTCTCTCTCTCTCTCTCTCTCTCTCTCTCTCTCTCTCTCTCTCTCTCTCTCTCTCTCCCCCTCTCCCCCTCTCTCTCCCTCTCTCCCCCTCTATCTCTCTCCATGCGACTCCTTTCTTTTCCAGAGAAACACATGGGTTAAGGGGTACAATCACCCGGTACTTCTCTTGGCCATGACAAAGACTGAGTCGCTCCCATAGGGGATAAGAAGGATTGAAGCAATCAAACTCTGGAAAAAGAATACAACTGCTCAGCACACCGAAAACCAGAAAACCGTCACCTTCCTACACCGAAACTCTTCGCCCCACAGGGAAAGGAGAGGGAAGGGAGGGGGCGAAAATTACGTAAAAATGTCATGGTTCTACACGTTTTTGACCGTCACGTTTACGCTCTGTCACTTGCCCCTGGATTCCGCATACCCACATGTAGGATGCATGGGGTGCGACTTTGATATGCTCCACTTTTTAATCTGTAAAAAAGGGAGCGGATAAACAGGACCTAAGCGGATCCATAAGGACCATTCTTGAGAATGTTTGGGATTCCCTGGGAATGGAAAGGCAAGGAAAGGAAAGGAATGTTACATGGAAGCTCACTGGGAGTGAGATGGGAGCTCACAGGGAGGGCCTGCTTAAAGTCCCCCAAAAACCAGAATGACAGTTTCCTGCCAGTGGTTCAGGGTTGTTATAGGGAGCCATTATAATGGTAGGACCTTCGATGCCCCTCTTACCAACAAGCGACAAGAGGCCGTGGGACCAAACCGCTCCCAAATCTTGTTTTGATGAAATGCAGTTCCATTCCTTTCCATAAAAGCCCCATAAGCGCTCAGCTGTGTGTGTGTGTGTGTGTGTGTGTGTGTGTGTGTGTGTGTGTGTGTGTGCGTGTGCGCGTGTGCGTGTGTGTGTGTGTGTGTGTGTGTGTGTGTGTGTGTGTGTGTGTGTGTGCGCGTGCGTGTATCCAACCAATTGAAAATAGTGATTAACGAACAGTAACATCTACAATGTTGCTGGGAGGCTGGCCGGATGAGTCTGTGGGTGGGGAGGACGCCTATGGATTGGATATGCTCGCCGATGTGTGTACGCGTGGTTGGGATGTTGCCATGCACCAGCGGGGGACCCGGGGGTGGGGGGGGGGGGACTGCACCCATGGGGAATGGGTGGAGGTGCAGTAGAAGGGTTCATCGTTTGAGGTGCACAGCTGTGTACCTCGGCCATGACAAGTTCTCATTTCTCAAATGATATCTCGGTACTACACATTAATTTGTCTTACAACGGTTGACCTAAAGCCCATGCATTCGGCGACCTCTAGTAACCACCAATACTAACTTCTATTCAGTAAGTCCATGTCATGTAGCTATGGACATAAACTATACCAGTAACTACCGCATGAATTGACTCCTGGACTGGGCTCTCCCGTTTTGTCCAAGACCACCTGATTGCTGAGGGTACCCTAGACGGAGGTGCACGAAACTGTTTCAAACATGTCCGTGGGGACCTTTCGCTCAGCACCCCCCTATCAAGGTACCCTGCGAAGGGATCCCAGAGTCGTGAGCCTCAAGTCATCTTTTTTAGCCCGGGACGTCACTGAATTGCATACACGAGACGTCGATGTCACTGAATTGCAACCACGGAGCCCTCCCATACTTATTTACTCCAAGGGAAGTTCCTCGATGAGTAAAGCCGCACCAATCACGTCCACGTTTAAAATTTGAAATAAGTCCATAGCTACAGAGCCGGACGCACATGCAAAAAGCAGTACTTTCCACGGCAGTAGGGATGCACCCAAGCAATGCATTCAATCCTGGCGAGAGACATTGCGTGCCAGGGCGCTAGTCTTACTGCTCGTCCTATTTAAAAAGATATATATTAAGGATATACAGAGAGATATATATATATCCTCGGACCGCAGACATCAACAGCCTGAGTACAGGGCACAAGGCAGGATTCAAAACGTGCCCCAAAATCAGATGCCTGTGTAGTGTCTCATGAGGCGAAAGCGCTGATCAGGTATGAACAGTCTAGAACCTGGACGCGTCCTCCGTGTGAATCCTCCTGAGAACTCTCCAAACCAATGGAAGTGGGGGAAGTATGGAATACTGGGTTTGGGAATGGCTTTGACAACATATCCGCCACTTTCCTTGAAGACTCTAAGTACGTAAAACCTATCTGTAACTGCCAAGGGCCTAATAAATTCTTGCGATTATTTCAGAGCACCTGCAGTTGACCATTCTGCAGCTGCAGAATGGTCAACTTGGTAAATCGCGAGTTCAACGCATATTTCACTACCTAGCCAAACGGTGTGCGTAGCCCACTGGAGTATCATGGATTGCAAAAGCTTGCAATATAGCTGTGGATATCCGATGTCAAAGTGTACACAAGAGACTCCTTAATACTGCATTACCGCCTTGGCTGTCAAGCTACGTAGCTTGACATCCAAGGAGGTACTGCAATGTTAAGGTGTCTCTCTTCAATCATTATCCTTCTTCCACATAATCAATAGCAACACCGTGACCTCGGATTTTCCTCATGGAAGGTTGCATTCGAGCTTTGTTTGTTGTCGACCCCCACCACAGGCCCCATCCTACCATTAGACCGATGAGGATGCGTCTCCATGGGCCTCACGCTGTGATGGAGGTCTTTGTCCACTGCATGCCGTGGCTAGAATCTTAGTGCGAGGGTCCTGCACCAAAACACCAGTCCACGTTCGACAACGTGCATCATGCATAGCGCGGGTTAATTTGTTTGCTTCTTCCTCCTGGGGAGCACGGGGCAGTGGGGAAGGGGAGGGATCTCTCCCTCCCTCCATCGCCTACCCCCCCCCCCCCCCAAGGGGCTCCCCTTCTCTTGGCACGCCCCCCCCCCCTTCCCCCGTCTCTCACCATCTCCCTCCTGCCCAGGCTCGCGAAGATCCCCATCCCGGAAGCCTATGGAACATCCGTGGGAGCCCCTCCACTTAAGTTCCCTTGAGCTACTTCCCTTCCCTTCAGTAAGTGTCACACCATAGTCTACTTGCTTCCCCCTTTACTTATGTTACCCTTTTCAAACCGGCTCCTATCAAGCGAATGGCTCAGAGCCTGTCATGTCGTGTCGTGCTGACTTCCCTGCAAAACAAGAGGGAAAAGGTTTTGGATAGTTAAGAAGTGTTTCATGAATTACGTTAGGAGCATTTGTTTTATGGTATAACTTCCAGGCCTCTTTACACGCTATTATATGCATGTGCTCCTACATGCTTGAGATGGTCCCACGTGCTTTTAACTATGTGCGTGCATATATGAGCAAGTTTGGCAAGTCAGGGTCAAAGCTAGGGCATACCATACTGATCCCTCCCGCAGCCACTGTAATCTATGCCACATTCATTTAGCAACATCTTTGGTGTTAAGCATCTCCCTGTGATTCGACAGTAGCAATCCAAGACATCTTGTTTTCACCTACGCAACGCAGAAAAAATACTCAAGCAATTACAATCCTCACGTCCGAATTTGACCCAATAAAGACTGAAATCCACTTCAGACAGCTCAAAGACACCAGTTCAAAGCGCCCCATACGGATTTCCCTGATATCAAAAGGCCCAAAAAAAGGTGAAAGAAAATGAATAAAAATGGTGTTACTTCTAGTCCCACAGAGATTCCTTAAACAAGGATATCGATGCCGCTACTTCAACAAATATACTTAGCGACGCGGCGGCAGTTATATTAGCCTAAGCCCAAGCCCAAGCTATTAGCACAAGCCCATGGAACTGAAATGCACAAGCCCAAGGGACTTTTCATATGGCTAAAACATAAATGATGGTCAATAATTATTGACAATTATTTATATTTTGACCATACGAAAAAGTCCCTTGGGCTTCTGCATTTCATTTTGTATGAAACATGATGTACGGATCCGGACTGACTTCACTACTTCACTGGTCATTTCATTACTTCACTCTTCGTTTTACTCCGCACTCTTCATTTCATTTACCTCACGCTGCATTCATCTACTTCCTTCAGACGCCCTAACTAACTCCATTTTCCATTTTACTACAGTTATCATTTAAAAGTCATGTGACAAAGTGGCATACCGTCAAAATCTACTTTATTTTGGGCTATTTTGTCTATGCAGCATGCCCCTCAGCCATCGTTTCCCGGGAACCAATCATTCAAGGTTATTTAAACTTTGCGGGGGACGCCTGCAAATGCGATGTTGGGGGGATGCCAAAATTCCGATGCCATCACTGCTTGTGCAGTGTGGCTAGCACGTTGCACCTGCTGCAATTCATCCACAAGCAACATTATAATGTTTGCAATTCACGTAAGGCAACGCAGCTGCTGCAATTCCTGCCCAAGGCAAGGTGGTGGATGAATCGCTCTTGCAAATGTATCCTGTCATCTGCATCTTGTAGATAGTATCTCCAAACCCAAAGAGCTACAATGCGCAAGATGTGGAGTGTGGCATGTGCACCGCTTCTTCTAAAACACACGCAATTTCTGTATAGCAAGTTTTTGTATAACGTTTCCTGGAGCAGAAATACATTCTAGAAGCAGATATTTTGGTTCCAACCACAGAGACACATAAAACTTTCTCATTTGATGTAGTATACTCTATATAAACTATACATGCATACATGCATACATGCATACATGCATACATACATGCATACATGCATACATGCATACATACACACATACATACATACATACATACATACATACATACATACATACATACATACATACATACATACATACATACATACATACATACATGCATGCATGCCTACCTAAGAAGCAAGAAAGCACCTTTTACTATGATTATTACTCGTCCTGGACAATCCAACATGAATGAAACAGGGTTCTGGAGCCTGAAAACCACGTTATGAGACCTTACCTCTTGATGTGCAGGAATAGCAACAGACGCAGATTATGTTTCTTGCATATCCATCCTGCAGACAATGAAGAGAAGTGATACGCACTCCTTGCCGACAGCAGGATGGATATGCAAGGAACATAATCTGCCAGAGGGATGGATCTATTGCGGGCTGGCCACATTGCTGTACTTAAGACTGCTGTTTCATCTCCCCTGTCATCGTCATCGTCTTTCTTCCTCCTCCAGAAAAGGCCTCCTGGTCTCATAGCTTGTTACCAAACATATTCATCAGTGGCCTGTACCAAGTCCCCTCAAAAGTTATACATCTGACATGCAGTAGCAGTGTAATGATAGCACAAAGGTGCTGTTTTTTACGAAGCTTTTTGATGTGCTGACATGCCGCACACCTCCACGCACGCATGCACGCACACACACACACACACACACACACACACACACACACACACACACACACACACACACACACACACACACACACACACACACACGCACGCACGCACACACAGACACACATACACGCACGCGCCCACGCATGCACACGCACAAACATAGATGCAGAGTCAGTACAAGGTTCCAGAGCTTCGTAGCAATGACATCAAGTTCAAACACGAATGATTTTTGAGGCTACGCAAGCTCCATACCTAAGTTGAAGTAAGTGTTGTATCCTTTAGGGCAGAGTAAATTATTATTCAGCAGCAGCAACAGGAGTAGCCCTGGTGGTAGTATTCGTAATGGTGGATGTCTTAGTCGTCATGGCAGGGGCGGTCGTGTCCCACTGCCGCACTGCCACGACAGCCTAAGCTCCTCCAGAACGAGAGCCTTGCCCGCGGTACAACTTGTACTTGCTCTGGTACGGTAGACGTGACGGGTCGCCTTCAGCTACCTCCCTCACCTTCGGCAACATTAAACAAAAGTTCAGGAAACCAATCAGAGTAGAATCATTTTGTCAATTGATGCGGATCCATGGTCGGCTAATTCATGCAGGGGTGGAAAGAGGGGAGAGGGGAAGTCCGAATGTCCAACCTGTGTGCCTAGATGATAAGTAAAACGAAAGTTGCCAAGGTCTTATCCCTATAGTAAGGGAAGCGAGACAGGATGCGCGTGTCCACCAGTTTGTTGGGGGGGGGGGGAGAGGTCTGGGCTGCCTGCACCCGGGGGGGGGAGAGGGAGGGAGGGAGGGAGGGAGAGAGAGAGAGAGAGAGAGAGAGAGAGAGAGAGAGAGAGAGAGAGAGAGAGAGAGAGAGAGAGAGAGAGAGAGAGAGAGAGAGAGAGAGAGAGAGAGAGAGGAGAGAGTGAGAGAGAGAGAGAGAGGGAGAGGGAGAGGGAGAGGGAGAGGGAGAGGGAGAGAGAGAGAGAGAGAGAGAGAGAGAGAGAGAGAGAGAGAGAGAGAGAGAGAGAGAGAGAGAGAGAGAGAGAGAGGAGAGAGGGGGAGGGAGGGAGGGAGAGGGGGGGGGGAGAGAGAGAGAGAGAGAGAGAGAGAGAGAGAGAGAGAGAGAGAGAGAGAGAGAGAGAGAGAGAGAGAGAGAGAGAGAGAGAGAGAGGGGGGGGGGTTTCGTGTATCACACGTTCTTCAAACAAAAAAATGTGTGTCTGCACGACATTCATCCAACGATCGCTTACGCCAAAAATATTTGCCACTCACCGCATTGGGCTCGAGGCTTGTCAGGACGGCATATCTCCCGCAAGCTCCAGAACTTCACTGACTGCAACGACAACATTGGGGGCCCCGTGACCAGCGGGTCAAACCCACTGCCGCAGGGGACTCCTGGACCGAGGGCCACATGTTCCCATCGTCGTGCATGCCCGCGGGTTCCTTGCGCAACACCGCAAGTTCCCTCTGCCTGACCGCCATGCTGGAGGCTGAGCGCTCGCTGTCAAATAAACGCTGTGCAGTGGCAGGGAGAGTCCCCTGCAGGCTCCGGGACGCTCAGCAGGCTCAGGAATCAAAACCCCTTTTGAGATCCGCCATGATTTGGATCCAGTCCTCCGGGTTTTGCCCGGAGGATTGGCACGTCATCATGGAGGACCATGACGATATGATGCGCGGCTTCGCCCAACCCGGGGGGGGGGGGCGGCAGCGTATGGCAGCACGTTAGACACCTTGTGTGCTGGTGGTCCCATCTCGCTGGACATCATCCAGGACATCATATAGGAAACTATCCAGGACATCATCAAGGACATCATCCAGGATGGCATCCAGCATCAGGATGACGGTGAGGCAAAGCTCTGGCTGGGAGCTGTCACATGCCATTGCAATTTGCTGTCCCAACTTTTGCTGCATTGAACCAGTGGAAGCTTGCGGTCTCGATGTCGCAGCATGTGTCTAGCTTTGCTAATGCACCAAGGCCCCAAGCTGCCACTGGGTCAATGCAGCACAACTCCTATTCTGGAAGGGGGCAAAATGGCCAGTCTGACAACCACATGCCCGGACTTCCTCTGATGCTTTGCAGTGGTACACACATGACTTATCCTAGCTAGACACGTCGTCGGCTACCTGCCGCCTTCTTCTTGACAAATGCCGCGCTCTCTCTCTCTCTCTCTCTCTCTCTCTCTCTCTCTCTCTCTCTCTCTCTCTCTCTCTCTCTCTCTCTCTCTCTCTCTCTCTCTCTCTCGCTCTCTCTCTCTCTCTCTCTCTCTCTCTCTCTCTCTCTCTCTCTCTCTCTCTCTCTCTCTCTCTCTCTCTCTCTCTCTCTCTCCCTCTCCCTCTCCCTCTCCCTCTCCCTCTCCCTCTCCCTCTCCCTCTCCCTCTCCCTCTCCCTCTCCCTCTCCCTCTCCCTCTCTCTCTCTCTCTCGCTCTCTCTCTCTCTCTCTCTCTCTCCTCCCCCTCCTCTCTCTCTCAACGTTTTTTTTTCTCTCTGTTTCTCTAACCGCAATGTAACCACACTGGGAAGATGCACAATCCTCAGAGCGCTGTTCATCTGGAGCTTCCCACAATCACTCAGAACACTCCTCTCCACGATGTCCAGGTCCGTAACCAAAAGAGGTTATGGACCTACATGATGTAACGATAGGGGTCCCCTCCAGGCCAAGCCAACACAACTCCACGCGGTTGCCGACAGAAAGAGTCTTCTCGGGAGTCGATCTCTCATCTCTGCACTCCAGTCCAGACAGACAAGCCTGCTGCTCCGTCTTCCGCATTGTTGTCTCTTCCTCCTTTGAACGAGCGTGTGCTGGCCTTGAAGCAAGGACCAATCATGTCCCACCATTGGCCTGCAGCCATTCCACCCGAGCTTATGCCGCTGACAGATTTGATGTAATGGTCATTGTGCAAGTACACAGCTGTTATGTATTGCACAGTCTACTCTTCTATTACACTGCTGCATGCTATGCGCGCGTGCGCACGCGCGCGCGCGCGCGCGCACACACACACAGACACACATTTTGGCAATAGCAGATTACAAAGACTTGATAGCAATGCTGTGAAATCCCAACACAAATGGCATTTGAGATGACACACTCTAATCCTCACCTGAAGTGCAGGGACGATGCATTCTTTGGGGTTGAGTAAACCACGCAGCAGAAGCAGCTGACGTACTACGATGCTAGTGGTAGTATACGTAATAGACGTTGTGGTCATCATCATGGCAGGGGTGGTGTAAGTTCACTGCCGCACTGCCAATGCAGCTTGTCATCCATCGCCGGTACCGTACTGCAGGATGTAGTTCAATGCAGCACTGCGGTGGTCGCCTCTTGCTCCTCCTGTACAAGAGTGTGTTTACAGTACATCCTGCCGTCCTTTCTCTCGTACTGCACTGGAGGTGGTCGCCTCGAGCTGCCTCCCATTCCTTCAGACCAGAGAAAAACGGTTTAGAAGTACAGATTTACACCCTTTTATCAACTCTCATCCCCCCCACCCCCCCCCCTCCCTCTCCTCCAAAACATTGGACCCAGTCAGCTGCAAGATAGGGAGGGGAGAAGAAGAAGGGTGGGGATAAGGAGATGGACAGTCTGTGAGTCCAGGTAACAGATGAAAAGAAGTCCCCCGGGGGGCCGGGGGGGGGGGGGAGAGCAATGAGAAAGAGTGCGTGTAATGTTAGGAAAGCTTGTACCCAATCACTGAGATTAAGGATACTAAAGAAACTCATGTGTGCACGAAAAGCTCCAACACAAATCTTCTGATGCAATATCAGTGCCACTCACCGCATTGCACTCAATGCCTGTCAGGGCATCATCCCTCCCGCAAGCTCCAGAACGTTGTAAGTGCCACCAAAAGCATTTGCCCGGGAACCCGCGGGGCATCAAGCCTGCTCCCGCAGGGCACATCTTGACCCACGGCGCATGAGGTTCCATCGTCCTGGATGTCCATGGTATTCCTCCGCTCCAAACAATGCTCCTGTCTGCTGGCCTGCGGCACTGGAGCCCTGCCCCGTAGAAGCGCTGGTGTGTCCCTTGCACATTTAGACACTGGGGAGAATTCTCTGCAGCTCCAGCAGCTCGCGAGGCAAAGCATGTCCAAACTCCGCTGCCCTGGGGTCCGGCCCTTGTCATCGTGCACCAGGGCGGTGGCCTCGTGCGGAGACTCCAGCAGCTCGAGACGAAGCGTTGCCGAACTCCGCAAGCTGCCCCGGGAGTCTGAACCTCGTCGTGGGGAACCACAACGGTGCACGGCCCCCGGTGGAGCGTCCGTCTAGTATTGTGCGCCGGCGGAATCTCCTTTCTTGGCAGTTCCGACTTGTTGCGGGGCTGTTGAACAAGTGCAACGTCCCCGCTTGCTCTGGGTCTTCTGCAAACGTGACGGCCCCCTTCCCCCTTTTGACGACCACCGCAAACAGAATATGCTGCAGCAGCTTCTTTCGCATTGCGAAAGGACCCCCGCCCCCCTCCCCCCCTCCCTCTTGTCAACCATAGCAAACACATGGCCATGACATATTGCCTTGCCAAACTTGCAGGACAACCAGCTGTGGCCTCTAAATGGTAGACTCCATCCGTTTACCTCATCCATTTGCATCTCATCCTGCCCAGTGGGCTGGACAGATGTAACTCCTGTCAAATGGACGGATGTAACTCATTTCAATTGGACAGAGATACCTCCTTTCGTTTCAAATGCTTGCATTGTCTCGCATAGCGGGGGCACATCCTACTGGGACACCTGCCACAATGCCCTCAGATCTCAAGCCCGGGTGCTTGCTATGGGCGCTTTGCATGGAAACTACAGACCCAAGCATTGCAAGGGTCCACAGTCGCCCAACGAAACGTACCATCAACCACGGCGTAATGAATCTTGTGGCGTAATGAAGTCAACCACCACTTGGCACACCCACCCCTAGCCCTGCCAAACCTGCTGGAGCTAAACTCTTGAGCTGTACAAATGTACATTGCAAAATTCACAGGGCAGCCACCTCATGTCGACATACCCAAGCAAAAGCGTTACTGACAGCAGCTGTGCTTCCTTCCTACCACAGCAGATTGAAAAGCACAAGCTGCTCCGCGATTGCTGATTCCTTCTTTCGCAGCAGGTTGACAAGCGCAAGCTGCTCTGCGGACGTGTGCTATTCTTCTGGCAGCAGGCTAACAAACACAAGCTTAGAGAAAAGGAAAGCAGTAATCAGTTGCAAAAATGCAATCCTCTTCTCCAACACCGAGTTGCCTTCCTTGCGCTTGCGCAGCAGGTTCACAATCACAGGCTGCTCTGCGACCGTGTTTCCTTCTGTAGGCAGGTTGACAAGCACGAGCATCCTCATTGCACTAGTATGATGCAACGTCCACAGCTCTTGCTGCTTTTGCTGGATGCTTTAGCAGGTAGCCTGAGAAGGCAAGTGCCTGCAAGATGACGTTGGCAGAAACGACCTTCGCCAGACGAGCATTCACATCAGATGCGATAGCTTGTCGTAGGCTAACACCATCACTCCAAACAAATGCCATGCAAGGATGTGCGTCTCATCCAACGCCGTTCCCTTGCGCCCGCTGCCGCATAGCTGCAGGCTCCCCTGTGCAGGATCCAGGCCACAGCCAAGCAAGGGCCTGCAGCCTTCTGTCCGACAGCGTCCCATTCAGCCTGCTGCCACATAGCTGCAGGATCCTCTGCATGGGGATCCAGCCATAGACAAGCAAGGGCATGCAGCCATGACGCCGTCCCTTGAGCCCCCAGCGGTATAGCTGCAGGGTCCTCTGTGAGGGCTCCTTGCAGCGGCCCAAACATGTTTCAGCTTCATGGTCTGTTCAGAGCCAAGAAGGGAGGCCAGCTTGTCCTGGTGGAGCTGCCTCCAGGCAGGACTAGTGTCCGAACGGCATTCACCTGTCCAGCATACCACTCAATCGTCTCGGAAAGTGACCCCAGGCCAGCAGTTTGAGCGGAACAAAAGCATTTCTTAACCATCACGCGTGTTGCAGAAGAGCATGTGAACTGTTATGACTTCGGTGCACCATCATGTATGTTGCTGAAGAGAATGTGAAGTTTACGACTTTGGGCTTGTCAAATGTTGGGAGAATGCGACCCGCTGGCTGTAGCTTAAATTACAGCAGAAGTTTCTCTCAGCCCTCATGTTTGTTGCAGTTAACGCGCGCGCGTGCGCGTGAGCGTGTGTGTGTGTGTGTGTGTGTGTGTGTGTGCGCGCGTGTATTTGGAGGAGCGAGAGTGGGAAAATGAGAGAGAGAGAGAGAGAGAGAGAGAGAGAGAGAGAGAGAGAGAGAGAGAGAGGGGGGGGAGACGGGGTAGTGAGGGTGGAAGCTCGGTATACCTGTCATTTGAAAAAAGGCTGTGCACAAAGCTTCATTGGCGACTCCTGGCTGCATGCAATCGTAGCGCGCTCCGCGATTGGTAGACGGCCCAGGACATTGACAAATCTTTGTCATTCCGCGGCACTCCATCCTCCCGCCCATCGACCCTACTCTACAAATGAATGGAGGCCGTCCTCTGGTCATGATCCATCCTCACGCCCATCAAATGCTACTCTACAAATGTACGGCCTTTGCATCTGGCGATAAATAATCCTTATCTACCTCGAACCATCATAAAGGGCTCACGGCTCATCTGCAACAACGTGTAATGCACCTGCTGCTGCTACTGCTTGTTTACTGCCACTCTACTTCGTTCTCCCTCTATTACTCTACTCTACCACTCTACTGCTCCCCTTCTTCTTTTCTTTTTCCCTTGCGACAAGAAGCACAGCTATTGCAGCGTCCACAAGGAGCTGTGCTTTGCTGCCTTCTCTTCCCTTTCCTCACAACAAGCGCCACCGCTGTGGAGCATCCATACAGGGCTGTGCTGCGTTGTGTGCAAGTTAACTTCACCAGTATCATCTGTTGCTTCCCTGCCGCGTGTCTTGAGCGTGTTTGCCTTGAGCGTGCTTGCCTCTGAAACCCATCTGGTTCCCCCTGACACTTGCAACACTCCATTGGTTGGGCTGGCCTGTCCCATATGGATCACCCTGACACTAGCAACAGTCTATCCGTTGTGTTAGCCTGTGAATTCCTGAACACCACTGAGCAATGTGCTTCCTGTCCAGATGAGGTTGAGGTCCCTTACTTAGGATTTCGATGCCACGAAAATGGCACACATCTGGTGCCCCTGACACTACCCACAGTCTGCCATATGGTTTGGGCCTGCGTACAAGTGAACACACAACCAAGCAAACTGCTCTGTCCAGACAGCATCAATTGCTTGCCCCGGCCAGCACCAACGCTCCGTCATGTGAAACATGCTTGTGTGAGTCTGAACATCTTGGAGCAATTTGCTCTCTGTCCTGTCCAGACAAGATCAATTGCTTGCACATTATCAGCGCTTTGGCGTTTGTTTTATGCCTGTGTACTTCTGAACACTTTAGAGCAATATGCTCTCTGTCCAGACGTGATCAATTGCTTGTTCCTGACAGTACCCACGCCTCTTTCACTAAAAGTTCTTGTTCAAAGCCTGCTTCAGAGAGGCAAGTGAGCAATCTGCTATGTCCAGAAAGCATCAGCTACTGGCCCTTGACAGTACCAACGCTCTATTGCTAAGAATATGCCAGTGCTCTTCTGAATAAGAGCAATATGCTCTGTCCAGATATCACTGTCAGGGAAACTCACGCAACTTGATTGCTGAACCACTTGGGCCTTGGTTTAAAAGGACTTCAACGAGACCTTACCTCTTGAGATGAACCAGCGACCAGCAATAGTTTTCTCCAGCATTGCACACAGCAAAACTTTGCATCATATGTTCCTTGCTTAAGAACCCTGCAGTCCACGAGAAATGCTTGGAGCTTGTTTTCTTCATGAACTGCCAGTGGCAAGCACCTATGCTGCTAATCGGATGGTGCTGCACAATCTACAGGAATGATAAGCTGCTGGATTGTCGTTGGCGTCTTCCTCCTCCAAAATATGCTCGCTGGTCTCGAAACTAGTACCATATGCCTCCCACCCTCAGCCTGCAGCCATTTCAACCGGCCTTATTCCACTGCAGGACCTGCAGAACTGTAGTGCCGGTACACTGCGTTAGTGTAGTATCCTGCTAACCTTTTGAGTACCATATGTCCCCTCCAACACACACACACTTACACACGCACGCACGCACACACACACACACACACACACACACACACACACACACACACACACACACACACACACACACACACACACACACACACACACACACACACACGCGTGGATTGAAAGTTGATGCACATGCAGGGTTACGTACCATACAGAAGCAGCAGCAGCATATTAGTAGTAGTTGTGATATAATAGGAGTAGTGTTGGTAGTAGAGATTGGCTGGGCTGATGGTGGTTTCATACATACAGCATACATTGGTAGCCTAGGTACTGCTTGATGTCATTGATGGTCATGATAATTAACAGTTTCAGTGTACGATCTGGATCCTACCTTCTACTTTGCTCGGACAATCAGTCTTGCAGTCAAGCGGTTGCCTTTACACTAAGTGTTACAACAGTCTAGTCTTGTTTCCTAGAGCGTTTCATACCTTGAAATAGGTGAACAGCACGTTTATCTCGCGGTGTAGTGCGTGAAAGATAATGGAGTTGCTGCCTTGGACTGACCCTGCCTTCGCACCTAACAATTCAAACTCCCAGAACTGCGTTGCGGACTCCCTGCGTGCCTCCTCCGAGACCAATGCGGTACAGTCTGTGGCACCGTAAAGGCAATCGTCGTCTCGAGCTGCATCAGTTACCTTCGCAAACGTGGAATATCAGTATACAAAACACAATAAAAGCCTTTTGTCAATTTATATGCACTGAAAGTCGCACTGTGCAGATAAGTGCAGGGACGCTCGGGGTTGAGGGGAGATTCAAACTTGCAATCAATGCGTCCTGGTGACGGTTTGCAATCAATGTAGCAATAACCAGGATATCCCAAGTTTTTCATTTTTGAGAAGAAAAGGGGGACATGATGTCTGTGTGTGGGGAACGGAAAGCAGAACATTTCGAACAGTGTTGCTTGTGTGTGCACAAGAGCTCTCAAAAGGTTCACTGGGATGCCAATGAAGTTGCCACTCACCGCATTGGACTCGAGGCCTGTTAGGATTTCATGTCTCCTGCATGCTCCTGAACTTGCTGACTGCCACAAAAGCTTTTTCCTGGGATCAGTAGGGCGTCAATTCCACTTCCACAGGGGCCAGCTTCAACAAGGGCCACATGTCCCCATCGTCATGCAAGTCTATGGGTTCAACACCCAACGAAGCTTGGTCTGCTGGTCCACATTACTGTTGTTCTCCCCGGCAGGCAAGAGCCTTGTACCACCACGATCAAAACTGGGCAGTGGCAGGGGAAAGTCCTCTGCGGCTCCAGCAGCTCCAGGAGGACATTTCTTTTTTAGCTTCACTGCTTGCTCAGCATGATCATGGCTGACCACGATGATGCAAGGTTCTGAGTGGAACGCCTGTAAGCTGTCATATTCGTCGACTTTTGCGCTCCAACTTGTGCTGCAGTCAACGAGCGGCAGCTTGCCCCTTCGCAAAATTGGACATGCAGCAGCAACTCCTTTTGCATTGTCCAGGTAGGTGAGTCTTGCAATCAGTCTGCCCTGGCAGCGCTAATGGTTTTGCATTGCCTTTGAATATAGGGACACGTATTCCTCAGTTACGCGCCACCTTTCAAATGACAAACGCCCGCCACAGTCATGTACATTGATGCTGTGTCCAGTCACAAGCCTCAGGGAAATGCTCACCAGGGCCTTCAATGCCCAGGCAGGTTAGTCCTGCAAACAGACTGCCCTGGCAGCTCTCATGGTTGTGCATTGCCTTTGAACATAGGGACACGTACTCCTCAAGTACGCGTCATCTTTCAAATGACAAACGCCCACCACAGTGCTCTACATTGATGCTGTGTCCAGTCACAAGCTTCAGGGCAATGTTCACCAGGGCCTTCAATGCCCAGGCAGGTTAGTCCTGCAATCAGTCTGCCCCGGCAGCTCTAATGGTTTTGCATTGCCTTTGAACATAGGGACATGTACTCCTCAAACATGCACCACCTTTCAAATGACAAATTCCCGCCACAGTGCTCTGCATTGATGCTGTGAACAGTCACAAACGTTAGGGTAATGCTCACTAGGGCCTTCAATGCCCAGGCCGGCTAATCTTCGATCCGTCTAACCTGGCAGCTCTGTCGGTTTTGCATGCCCTTTGAAACAGGGACACGTACTCCTCAATTACGTGCCACCTTTCAAATGACAAACGCCCACCACAGTGCTCTACATTGATGCCGGGAACAATACCCACCAGGGCTTTGAAGGTGTGGAGAACAAGGGGTCTCTTTCCTGCCGTGCTGGGCACATCTTCACAAGTTCCAGATTCTTCAACAAGAGGTCTTGGAAGTGCGAGGGGAACACGCAAGACTTGAAACGGGTACTGACAGGGACAGTGGACCTCTTGGAAGCCTTGACGCTCTGGGAAAGTCAACTCGCCTTCTATGACCGGCACATTCCTGCCGGCTGAATTGTGCATGCCATAAATGCCCATGATAATGGCGACAAGGCTTGCTTGCCATCCGCATCCGCGTGATGGAGGCCGCATGCACGGCCGGATTTGCACACATGTCAGTGAGCTCTTGCGAGATCCGATTTTTTGGCGCCAAGTGGGAAGGCCCACACTGGCCCAGACAAGCGTGCCGCCAACCAGGTGGATCATCTTGTGAGGGTGGATGGATCCCAGACCCAGCACGAGGCAAAGCCACCCCTAGCTCTGCCCAGCCGTGCTGGACCTACCTCATGCGTTGCTCCACACTTCTCTAAAAAAGATCGTGGTAAGCCTCATGGTGATGCCCATAAACCTCAGTTGACGCTTCTCTGAGACCGTGTTTCCTTCGTTTGGCTGCAGGCGGACAAGCGCCGGCTTCCCCGTTGCGCCAGATGACACCACGTCATCAGCACTGCTCCACTTGTTGACAGGTGGCCTTAGGAGGAGAATGCCTGCAGAAGATGCTGGCAGGTAAGCTTTTAATGCGGCTTCTGCCAGATGAGCGCACTGTCCGCTCTTTCTCCGGGCCACACCCAAGCAGGGGCGTGCATCTCGACTGACGGCGTTCCCTTGAGCCCTCTGCCGCAAAGCTGCAGGGTCCCCTGCGCGGGATCCAGGCCACCGCCCGTACACGGACGGTTCAAAGATTAGAAGAGAGGCCAGCTCGTCCATGGCGGAGACGGCTCCAGGCCGGACCGGTATCGTGACAGCATTCACCTGTCCAGCATTCCACGCAATTGTCTGGGAAAACTGATCCCAGGCAATAAGTTTAAGGCGAGGAGGCTTTTCTTGAACATCACGTGTGTTGCTTTTAAAAATTGCAGCAGAAACTGCTATTAGACATTCGGTCTGCTGCAGTTTGAAGTTGCAGCAGAAGCTTTTCTTAAACATCTGGAGTTGCAGCAGAGCATGTGACTTGTAGAGAGCCTGAGGTGCAGCAGAAGCTGTCCATCTCACGTGTTGCAGGAGAGCATGGGATTTGTTATGTGACACGACACCACCTGCAGCTTGGCCCATTACGCATAATGAAAGCAACGCCTTGGGGGCTGTTGCGGGCACATGTACGCACATGCCCACAGATGCGGTCACACATAGATACTTGAGGCTTCAAATACAATGCAAGCAAACATGGACAGTGGTCAACCTTATACGCCCACATGCAAGTGCCAACAGTGATGGTGGCGAGCAACCAATGCATGCTTGAAAAATGAAACATGGATGCTCCTGAAGAGGAAGAGAGAGAGAGAGAGAGAGAGAGAGAGAGAGAGAGAGAGAGAGAGAGAGAGAGAGAGAGAGAGAGAGAGAGAGAGAGAGAGGGGGGGGGGGGGGGGGTGGGGGGAGGGAGGGGGGAGAGAGAGGGGGGGAGGGGGAGAGAGAGAGAGAGAGAGAGAGAGAGAGAGAGAGAGAGAGAGAGAGAGAGAGAGAGAGAGAGAGAGAGAGAGAGAGAGAGAGAGAGAGAGTACCTAACCGGATACAGGCTTAAATTTAGATGTGGTGCTGTATACAAAAGCAAAGTACCTGATTGTATACCGGCTGATTTACAGGACTCAATGTAGCCTGAACCCATGATGTCATGCTCCTGATACAAAACAATGTACCTGAGTTGTAGTGATGTGTGCACGCCGTCAGCCAGAGCTATATCCCCTCTCCAGTATGGCAGCAGCAGGGAGGGTGATAGAATCTCCAGTAGGGCAGCAGTGCGAAGGGGAGTTAGAAGAATATTCCTGTCTGGTAAAGGGGATTCAGTGCACTACATCGGGCTGCACAGTGGCTCTGTCCGATTGCCTCTGACGACAAGGAAACGGGCCACTCATGTGCGTGGGCGTTTCGGGCTGCTGCATCTGCTCTCAGATCTGGCTTGACCTGCAGAGACGCCTGCCGAGGAAGCTGCTTTACACTGGCAGTACTCCACCGCAGCTCAAATGGATCACCATCAGTTGGCCATGTGTTACAGCCTGCACCTCCTGCCCGCTGGAGTTAAATTCGATACACAGCAAATACCTATGTGTCCCCCCCCCCTCTCTCTCTCTCTCTCTCTCTCTCTCTCTCTCTCTCTCTCTCTCTCTCTCTGTCTGTCTCTCTTTCTCTCCCCCTCTCCCCGTCTCCGTCTGTGTGTGTGTGTGTGTGTGTGTGTGTGTGTGTGTGTGTGTGTGTGTGTGTGGAGAGAGAGAGAGAGAGAGAGAGAGAGAGAGAGAACAGGGGAGGAGGGGAAGAGGGAGAGATAGAGAGAGAGAGAGAGAGAGAGAGAGAGAGAGAGAGAGAGAGAGAGAGAGAGAGAGAGAGAGAGAGAGAGAGAGAGAGAGAGAGAGAGAGAGAGAGAATGTGTCTGCGTGTGCAACCTGTACAGATGCAGTAAATTATGCAAAGCATCACTTTTCAGAAGTGTGCTCAAGCTCAGGCATTGAGAGGGTCCAGCTTCAAGTAGGTGCAATAAGGATAATATGTCCTCGAGTTGTGATTTCGATCTTGATTCAAAATGATTGCTGAAGACCCATACCCACATGCCCCAAAACCCATGTTCACTGTCACTTTCAGACTGTTCTTCTTCACGTGATTTCAGTATTGTGACACACCCCCACACACACACACACCACACACACACACACCA
>KV908611.1:38884-61174 GCA_002005505.1 Botryococcus braunii | reverse complement strand
GGGGATTGTGGAGGGGGTGGTGGAGATTGTGGAGGCGGTGGTGGTGACTGAGGTGGGGGTGGTGGGATTGTGGAGCGGTGGGGTGACTGAGGTGGGGTGGCGGGATTGAGGTGGGGGTGGTGGGGATTGAGGAGGGGGGGTGGGTGGGGATTGGTGGGGGTGGTGGGGATTGGGGGGGTGGTGGGGATTGGGTGGGAGGGGTGGGGGGTGGTGGGGGATGGTGGGGGTGGGGATTAGGGTGGGGTGGTGGGGATGTTATGGTGGGGGGGGTGGGTGGGGGGGGATTGAGGTGGGGGGGGGGGGGGGGGGGGGGGGGGGGGGGGGGGGGGGGGGGGGGGGGGGGGGGGGGGGATTGGGAGGCGGGGTGGGTGGGATGTTGAGGGGGGGGGGTGGGGATTGGGTGGGGGGGTGGTGGGGACTGATTGGGTGGGGGGGGTGGGATGAGGTGGGGGTGGGTGGTGGGGACTGAGGGGGGGGGGGGGTGGGTGGTGGGGATTGAGGAGGCGGTGGCGGGGATTGTGGTGGAGGTGGTGGGATTGTGGTGGGGGGGTGGGGATTGAGGTGGCGGTGGGGGGATAAGGGTGGGGGCGGTGGGGACTGAGGTGGGGGCGGTGGGGATTGAGGAGGGGGTGGCGGGGACTGTGGTGGGGGTGGTGGGGATTGTGGTGGGGGGGCGGGGATTGTGGTGGGGGTGGTGGGGACTGTGGTGGGGGTGGTGGGGACTGAGGTGGGGGTGGTGGGGATTGTGGTGGGGGTGGTGGGGATTGAGGAGGCGGTGGCGGGGATTGTGGTGGAGGTGGTGGGGATTGTGGTGGGGCGGTGGGGATGTGGTGGCGGGGGGGGATTGTGGTGGGGGTGGCGGGGATTGTGGTGGGGTGGTGGGGATTGTGGAGGGGGTGGTGGAGATTGTGGAGGCGGTGGTGGTGACTGAGGTGGGGTGGGGGGATTGGAGGGGGGGGTGGGGGGGGTGGGGGAGGGGGGGGGGGGATTGGGGGGGGGGGGGGGGGGGGGTGGGGGGGGGGGGGGGGGGGGGGGGGGGGGGGGGGGGGGGGGGGGGGGGGGGGGGGGGGGGGGGGGGGGGGGGGGGGGGGGGGGGGGGGGGGGGGGGGGGGGGGGGGTGGGGGGTGGGGGGGTGGGGGGGGGGTGGTGGGGATGTGGAGGGGTGGTGGGGGGGTGGTGGAGATTGAGGTGGGGTGGTGGGGATTGAGGTGGGTGGGGGATAAGGGTGGGGGGTGGGTGAGGTGGGGGGGGGGGGTGGGGGGGGATGAGGAGGGGTGGGGGATTGGGAGGGTGGTGGTGATGAGGAGGGGGTGGTGGTGACTGAGGAGGGGAGGTGGGGATTGAGGGGGGGTGGTGGGGACTGAGGTGGGGGCGGTGGGGATTGAGGTGGGGGCGGTGGGGACTGAGGTGGGGGTGGTGGGGACTGAGGTGGGGGTGGTGGGGATTGAGGAGGCGGTGGCGGGGATTGTGGTGGAGGTGGTGGGGATTGTGGTGGGGTGGTGGGGATTGAGGTGGCGGTGGCGGGGATAAGGGTGGGGGCGGTGGGGACTGAGGTGGGGCGGTGGGGATGAGGAGGGGGTGGCGGGGACTGTGGTGGGGGGTGGTGGGGATTGTGGTGGGGGTGGCGGGGGTTGTGGTGGGGGTGGTGGGGACTGTGGTGGGGGTGGTGGGGACTGAGGTGGGGGTGGTGGGGATTGTGGTGGGGGTGGTGGGGATTGAGGAGGCGGTGGCGGGGATTGTGGTGGAGGTGGTGGGGATTGTGGTGGGGGTGGTGGGGATTGAGGTGGCGGTGGCGGGGATAAGGGTGGGGGCGGTGGGGACTGAGGTGGGGGGTGGGGATTGGGAGGCGGTGGCGGGGATTGGGTGGGGGTGGGGGGACTGAGGGGGGGGGTGGGGATTGAGGAGGGGGGGGGGGGGGGGGGGGGGGGGGGGGGGGGGGGGGGGGGGGGGGGATTGTGGTGGGGGGGGGGGATTGTGGTGGGGGTGGTGGGATTGTGGAGGGGGTGGTGGAGATTGTGGAGGCGGTGGTGGTGACTGAGGTGGGGGTGGTGGAGATTGTGGAGGCGGTGGTGGGACTGGGGGGGTGGCGGGGATTGAGGTGGGGGTGGTGGGGATGAGGTGGGGGTGGTGGGGATTGTGGTGGGGGTGGTGGGGATTGCAGGGGGGGTGGTGGGGATTGCTCTGGGGGGTGGTGGGGATCCGAGGGGGGGTGGTGGGGATGCTCAGGGGGGGTGGTGGGGAGTTCGGGCGGGGGTGGTGGGGATTGTTCGGGCGGGGGTGGTGGGGATGTCGGGCGGGGGTGGTGGGGATTGTTCGGGCGGGGGTGGTGGGGATTGTTCGGGCGGAGGTGGTGGGGATTGTTCGGGCGGGGGTGGTGGGGACTGTTCAGGCGGGGGTGGTGGGGATTGCTCTGGCGGGGTTGGTGGGGATTCCCCAGGCAGGGGTGGTGGGGATTGTTCGGGCGGGGGTGGTGGGGATTGTTCGGGCGGGGTGGTGGGGATAGTTCGGGCGGGGGTGGTGGGGATTGTTCGGGCGGGGGTGGTGGGGACTGTTCAGGCGGGGTGGTGGGGATTGCTCAGGGGGGGGTGGTGGGGATTGTTCAGGCGGGGGTGGTGGGGATTGCTCTGGCGGGGGTGGTGGGGATTCCCCAGGCGGGGGTGGTGGGGATTGCTCAGGGGGGGGTGGTGGGGATTGTTCGGGCGGGGGTGGTGGGGATTGTTCGGGCGGAGGTGGTGGGGACTGTTCGGGCGGGGTGGTGGGGATTGCTCAGGGGGGGTGGTGGGGATTGTTCAGGCGGGGGTGGTGGGGATTGCTCTGGGGGGTGGTGGGGGGGGGGGTGGGGGGGGGGGGGGGGGGGGGGGGGGGGTGGGGGGGGGGGGGGGGGGGGGGGGGGGGGGGGGGGGGTGGGGATTGTTCAGGCGGTGGTGGTGGGGATTGCTCAGGGGGGGTGGTGGGGATTGTTCGGGCGGGGGGTGGGGATTGTTCGGGCGGGGGTGGTGGGGATTGTTCAGGGGGGGTGGTGGGGATTGCTCCGGGGGGGTGGTGGGGATTGTTCAGGGGGGGGGTGGGGATGTTCGGGCGGGGTGGTGGGGATGTTAGGGGGGGTGGTAAAGATGTGGGCGCCTCAGCCATCATTCGTGATAACGGTCTTCTGGAAAGCTCCTCGATATATCGCTCATACTTCTGCTTCGGTGTCTCCTTGGAACGCACTGCAGTTGGGGAACCCCGTAGGTGCTCAGTTCACGTAAGCACAAAGACGTTGAGGTCGAGGGACGAAAGACCTTGGCTTTTCAGGAGACAATCGGTGAGATGGGCGATGTTGCAAATTTTGCCTGTTGATATGGGTGATCAAGTTCAGTGCAGCTCAGACTTTGTGAAGAAAGTGTATTTAATAGCCGAGTCTAGTCTGATGTTGTGACACATCATCCTCAGCATAAGGCTTCTATTCAGACCTAGGATTCTCATGGAGAAGCGGCATCATTACGTATGGCACACATAGCGTTATGTTATTCCTCTTAAGAACCTTCCAGACACTAAAGCGGGTTCTTTATGGCCCCAATGTGAACTCTTTTGAGCCAATTGGGATTTTTGTGACTCAGCACCGTAGTTATTTCTTGGATGTGTCAGGAAACGCTCTAGGAACCCAGCTGTGTGGGTCCCCCGGACGGCAAACGCAGTCCTACTTGTGAGTTGGAGCATGGACAGCTGAGGCATCTGTTTGGTGGCACCTCGATGCTACAGATGCCTGGAGTCAATGCCATTTGTGGATTCTTTATGAGTATCTTTAGTCTGTCAGCTCTACTGTGATAAATCATTGGTTAGTGTAGTGAATTCTTGTCTGGCGCCAAGCTTGCTGATATCCTGCTACTTACTGTGCGGCTGCTACTGGTTGACGGGAGTCTCTTCCCAAGTGAACTCGACCCAACTCAGAACAATGACATTATTACTTGTGGCACACAGGTACTCTCAGCCCATAACCTATAACAACCTACCTACCTATACCTACAACAAATTACCTACCTATACCTATAACTGGCTTCCAAAGGAAGAGAAGGGAAGGAGTCAGGACTCTTGGAAATGGAATGCTGGAGTAGACGGGAAAAGGGGCGACGGGATGTGTGAGGGGAGAGATCGGGGCTGGAGAAGAAGTGGGGAAGAGAGAGAGAGAGAGAGAGAGAGGGGGAGAGAGAGAGAGAGAGAGAGAGAGAGAGAGAGAGAGAGAGAGAGAGAGAGAGAGAGAGAGAGAGAGAGAGAGAGAGAGAGGGGGGGGAAGGAGAGTACGGACGAAAAGGGAGTGGCATGTAAATGCTTAAAATTTACCGTACACACGCTATACCATGCACAAGGGACACCATCATCCCGTTATGAATACGCTTGTTGACACAGAAGAATTCCTATTGTGTACCACCCAGCGCCCATCCAATATCCCACAGGAGTCATTGGGCATGCCTGAGCTAGTTAAACAAGTACCCTTAACCTGTGAAGTCCCTGTGAGTACACTCTGCCCCAATTGCTTCATGAGAAACATCATCTTTCTTTTGTACTACAGACGAGATCTATACTTTTCACTTCTTTGCAGAGAAACAATTCCTTCGATTCCTTCTTTCTTCTCTATTGAAGGTAAGCCTGAGAGCTTCCTGGGATCCTGTTCTGGCAGGCTGGCATGGGGTTCTGCAAGTTTAAAGCCTCATCTCAAGATGGCTCCTGACAGATAAAAGGTCGTGTATGTAATGCATTCCAGCTTGCTTCACGTTACGATGAGGCTATAGTTTTCCAAGACGCATGCCAGCCAACCCGAACAGGGTTCTAGGAGGAGCAAATTAAGCCTCACGTGGACGCACATGATGCATCCTATATAGCAAAGTTTTAAATTTTGAAAAGCGGATTGAGGAGATCCTGTCAGGCCTGGCTCCCTGGGGCTTCTGGCATGGGTCCTGGAGGGGAACAGCCTCATCCTAATAAAAGGGGCTCCTGGAACTTATACCCTCACTCCTTTTCAACAGAAGTTCTAAAAGCGCGCTCGGATGCCCAAAAGAAGAGGAAATATGGATGTGAAGGACAAGAAAATTGAAGTTTCCAGTCACCTTTGAAGGCATGTGCATTCGGAGACTCCAGCACCAGGACAAGGAATACGGTGAATGTGATGCATCCCAGACCGTGCGCAGCCCAAAACTTGCGCATCCCAGGACTGGAGCGCGGCATCCCGGAGGGGGCTGCACGCGCTAACACTGCAGCCGATAACGATTCGTACGGTTTACTTCTCTTGGAAACCCTGCGCCCTCCCACATCCATTCATATCTGAGTTTTATATTAAAGCTTGTCAAGACATGTGACAGTCATTGTTGTACAGTCTCTGTTACAGATTTTTTCATACCACTTGCTTTGAAACTCGGGGTACCGGTAGCCCGTTGTACCCATTCAATTGTACTGTAGCACTGATTGTAGTGCCAAGGCTGAGTTACAGAACAATGTCTAGGCCACATGGGTACTTGCATGAAAGTACACTGGATTCTGGTTCCGATACTGTCAACATCTGACACCAAATCCCATCCAAACCTACCAACACAGATACGGTTGAGGCCACATGTCACAGGTTATAACTACTATAACAGTGTCCTCACTAATTTCATAGTGTAATACTTAAAACATTGTCAAACAGCACCCTCACTCGTGTCACCCTTCATACCCTGCATACTATATTGCATTGCACAGGCTCATATCTTACTTGCCACAGGTTGTTGGGGTAGCCATCAAACCACCAGGGAGCGACTGAATGCAAATTTGCCTGTCTGTGCTGTTCCTCAAGAGCTTGGAAATACTCGGGGTAAGCAAAGATGTCTACAGGGAGGGGAGGGGGGGGGGTTCGCGGGGAGTATTTGAGGTGCTTTTAAGTACTTGTAATTACATAACGTTTTCTCCGCGTGTGCTGGGTCATGCACACTCTGCACTTTTTCTGGTACCCTTGTGGGCTAAAAATCCGTTCTGTGCCCCGGCCTTATTACCCGGGTTGAATCCTTCCTCAAGCCGACACTTTTCAATTTCCGACAGCATTCCGAAAAACCTAGGATTAGATTGGGCTGACCCCTTTGTACCGCCTGATTAGCTTATCAGTTCAACGACAGCATTGCAGTAACCAGGGATTAGCAGGACAGCAAATGCGAATTTAGACCAGCGAATTTAGACATGTCCGCCAGTTAAGTCATCAACATGCTTCCAATGAATGAGGCAAGCAAATGCCTCAGCGCCTGTCACGGAGACTGTACGGCTGAGACACAGGCACTTCAAATTTTATTGAGAGTCACCAACAATCGACATATATTTACACATACGAATCTGAGAACAGTTGCAGGCAGTGGATCACGTCATAGGAATGGGGATTACATGACAATTGTGACAAGAGGGGATTCCTGTGAAGGGAAACATTGGACAACTCGGGAATCTGAGTATGACGTACATTGGGTGTTTTGTAATATCAGAGCCTGCTGGTCTGGTGGATTTGTAGTATAAGTGCAATGTGACCCACATATACTAACCTAGGAATAGTTGTGCGGAAGGAGAGATCTCTGTCTACGGGTTTTGAAACAGCACACTGTGTACGTGAGAGATCCTCCTTCAGCACCCGTCACACTAAAGTGGGGGTTGCGTTTCTACTAATGGCAATATATTAATATTGCTACTGTAGGTCCAATCCAGCTCTGGCTATAGGCGCTAGAGATCTAGATCAAGGTCTTTGCCAGCAGTCATGGAGTATGTCTTTCATGATTCTACAACATACTGTAAAATTCAATCACTATATATGATGTCATGAAAGACGTACTTCTCATTGTGCCAGACTGCCACATGTCAAACATGAGTTTCAACATGTGGCTGAGGGAGAGATGCTGCCACACTGCCATGTGGTACACCTAGGTCACGACCTACGAATACGATACAAGGCCTCCGCACTACTTTGTGGATCCTAAGTGCTGACAAGTGCTAGCCCATGGGCAAGCAATATTGCCTTGCACAGGTTGCAGTGCCAAACCAAAGTTTTACCAGAATCTTTACCAAAGAATTGGATTAATGAAATCGTTTGCAGCTTGCTGCGGAGCCATACATGGATCCATACATAGGCGGAGTACTTCACCCTTCTTCATGGAGTGACGAAGTATCGCTGTTGAAATATCAAGTACTCTGTATCTAACAAGCTACGTTTGAGATACACTTTTAGACATGACCAATAGACAGAAGTCCTTGCAATGCAGAAAAAACACATGGTAGGATCCTCCAATGTCTTGTGCTGCACTGCAAGTTTTCACAGGTTTTTAATACGGCATTGCAAGTATGTTAGCATCCAGACGCTAAAGTAGTAATGTTAACAGGCATTCAAACGGAATGATTTACTGGAACAAATGAATTTATTCATTCCAGGGAAAGACATGTTTTCTTTGCAGCACCTGGGTTTCGCTATGGAGCCGCTTTACCTGCATTAGCAGTTTGCACGTAGAGATTTGCAATGGCACAAGGCAGGCTCAGGAACCCGTCCAGAGTTGCCCTGAAGATCCCTCCAATTGAAGTGCTTTTCTTGTTGAATGCAGATTCTGATGCATCATATGAGGGTGACAACCATTGTTTGAAACCAGCTGGCAGCCCTGCACTTCCCACAAAGAGATTCAATGCCTGATGGGGAAACAGTATTACGACGACTCACCTTGTCGCCTACTCAGGCCTGTCACTCGTGCTCCGTACCACAGGATTTCGGGTACAAGCGCGCAAGATCACCCCAGGCTAGCCGTTCACCACCGATACTCATGGAATCAGCGAGCAAGCATCCCTATTGAATTTCAGAGTGCGTATACTAACCTAATTACTTCTCAACATCATACAGGTCTCACTTGTTCATCCTCGTACCCTCTGCACGGTACCGTAAGTCTTACACCGACGCCGATTATCAGGATAAAACCCTTCGTAAGCCTTGATTTCTTTTTGAGGTAGCGCATTTTATCATTTGTGAAATATTCGGGGGGTTTTCCATAGAAAATAGTAAGCCAGGGATTGTGAACGATCGACTCCTTTATGTGAAGGCCTTTACACATGCATGCTGCTTGAAAAGAGCAGGGGCTTGCGGAGTAGTTCAGACGTCATTAAATGCACCAAAGCTTGCATTTTGTGTAAAGAAAGTTTCCATTGCCCAGTTGTGGCACCAACGCTTGCGGTGCCGCCGGGGACCTTGTGAAACTAACAAACGGGAACGGAACACATATACTGTCCATAGAATGGATTTTTGAGTAGGTTATTGTCAATGAGTAACATTGACAATCTCTCTCGCTTAAAGACTTAGCTTGCCACCCCTCGCACACGTCCGATAGAAAAGGGAGAGCGAAAGTAAGCTCACCTATACTGTTGGCTAGTCACAAATGTGATACGATAGAACCGTTGCTTGTTTACTTTGAATTTTCCACAAAACCTCTAATGCGTGCTTTTGCCGGCTTGATAACCCCGAAGTTTCTTCTGTTGACTCGTCCACGATTCGTCCCAGCAAAACACGAGCACACACAAAATTAACTTAAAGGGTTGAAGATCGTTGGTAATCACAAGTCATGGCATACCGAATTACCACGTGGTTCTGATCGAACAGTCTGATTAGCGCTTGACGTTTCATGGGAATTTCTGATCTCCTCTGACTACAAAGGATTATGAATTCGATAGACTGAACATGATCTGGTACGAGAACATGTTTCGCGTGATCCTTCCGGCCACATGTGAAGTCGGTAGACCGCAAATCCATGCTGGACCACGACTGACTTCCCTCTCCTTTCTTCCTTCTACCCTGCTTCCTTCCGTCAAGGAAGTTCATCCTTTCACCTTGTAAGGACCGTACTTACTTGAACGGTTTGCCCATCCATAGCCCCTATAACTTGATTTAGTCAGATGGGGTGATTGCCATTTCTGTCACGCGCTCTTGCCGCTTCAAGTGCCTGAGGCAAATTTCTGCCCCACCACCAATGGACAAGTCCATGATCTTGGAATCAACCCCATAGTACTAGTGTGTGGGGAACATCAGCCGGTTATGTTTCAGACGTGGAATGGAGCTATAACTATGTTCCCCATTTGTGAACTCAAGTGATAACTTCCTTGCAAGAACTTCCTCCGCGTTGTGATCTGACAGCGCGCTGTGATTGCTGGGGCTTGTGGCTGGTCTGGGGCTGATGTAGTGAAATAGACCTCGATGTGGAAGCTCCGGAGGATCCTCCATGATCCTGCGTCAAGAGATACGCAGATCTACGCCTTTTCTCGAGCAATTGCTTTGCCGGCTGTGTAACTTGTATGATCGCTCAATGTGACGTTAACATTAACGCTCAATCGCAATGTTTGAGGTTGTAGTTTGCCAAGGCACTCGACGAAGACTCCACTATTGTTATGAAGTAGGGTCCAGACCCCTCAAAAGCATATGTTGGGGTCCCTCGAGAGCTTCCTAGGAGCTTCCTTCTTTCCTTTTCTTTTTCTTTCTCGAGGGACCCTATCATATGCTTTTGATGCACTGCGCGCATTCCAGGCTCGTTCCGACTTACGACAGATGCGGTGACTTGGCCGCAGCCACGTCTGTGACTGCCCCTCCCCCCTTTTTCCCCCTTCCCCTTTTCGTTTACACCGTTCGTGTCTCTAGTGTTAGAAAAATGGACACAAACATGTATACCTTAGGTATTTGAGCAACATGTTGGGTCATTTCATATTAGCATGTTTGTGAGCCACATCAATTCACTTCAAGGCTTTATAAGACATACAATACTCATAAACAATAAAGTACAGTCATTTTTCACTTAGGTGTGTTTGTACTGTATGGTACTTTAAGGTTAAATGACACTCATAGTGATTTATAGGGGCCATGGTACAATTCCGGCCTGTTTTCTGCCAGTTTTCTAGTAAGGTATACTCATTCCGGATCTCATCGATCGTGAGACTTGAAAGTCCTGCGGTCATTGGTTTCTGATTCGTGACTTGTATCGGTGGTGAGTTAAAGTTCCGAGTCACTTAGATTCGAGACTATCATCGACCGAGATTCGTACTGTTCATCGACGACCATGTCGAATCATAAGGTACATTGAAATTCCAGTGCATAGTACTGATGGCATGCAAACTTGAATGTGCCCGTACGCTTTTAAGATCTGGAGTTGCAAACCTGTCAGGAGGCTAATAAACATGTAGTCTCCTTGGTTAATACAAATAAGGAGTGCTCTTACAGGCCAGTCAGTTCTGAGTTCCCTTATCAGACTCCTGTGCCGTTTGCTTGGTCGTGTTTCGTCCACTTCTGCAAGCTTTTGTTTGGGCACAGTTCACTTACTCTAAAGAGTGTGAGTTACAGGTAATTGCAACACCATTAGTTAGTTGTTATTGTAAAAGTTCTGAGTTCCCTTATCAGACTCCTGTGCCGTTTGCTTGGTCGTGTTTCGTCCACTTCTGCAAGCTTTTGTTTGGGCACAGTTTTAACCCCAAAACCCTCCCACCCCTAGACCTGGAAATTCACGACACCTCCAGAAGGGAGGCGCGACGCCAGCTGCCGCCCAACCGCCCTGTTATATCACAAAACTAACCTGCCGCTGTATTGAGAACAACACCCAAATCCTCATGGGCAACCACAGCCTGGTTGACGAGGCCCTGAAGCCTCGACAGAAGCTCCACCGCGGCATCCCCCAACCCTCCAAGAGTGGCTGCCGCCCAACCGCCCTCTTATATTACAAAACTAACCTGCCGCTGTACTGAGAACAACACCAAATCCTCATGGGCAACCAAGCCTGGTTGACGAGGCCCTGAAGCCTCAACAGAAGCTCCACCGCGGCATGCCCCAACCCTCCAAGAGTGGACACTTTGCCTCTACAAATCGTGAGAGACCATCTGAAATTCCCCCGAATGGAGTGGGACTCAGAGGTGATTCCTTTGTGATGCCTGAACCAGGTTTATTCATGATTCTCCATGGGGAAATGAGCAATTTGTGAAAGGTTATGGGCAATCGGCTTTCCCTGTACAAAGCAGACAGGTCGTCAATAGACGAAGTTACTCCAGCTACAGTCCGTACGACTGTCTGCTGAGTGCCACACACAACTGTCGGACAAGACTAGCATCTGGTGATGCCCAGCATCTTTCACAACCAGTTCCGTTACATCATTATCTTGTACACAAGCACCGATCAAGCAATCACTAGATAAGGCTCTAGACGGCTACGTTCAAGTACATGCCTATACTCCCTGAAGTCACTGTCCCTTATCTGTTTGAGTGACTACAGGGTACACTAAGCTTGTTCACTCTCACAATAGCAACAATGATACAACACACACTGCCGCACCGTACCTGTACAAAGCAGACAGGTCGTCAATAGACGAAGTTACTCCAGCTACAGTCCGTACGACTGTCTGCTGAGTGCCACACACAACTGTCGGACAAGACTAGCATCTGGTGATGCCCAGCATCTTTCACAACCAGTTGGTATTCACTCCGGTGGGGCAGCCTTAAGAGTTCATCCGACAAACGTGTGATCTAGATAGGATTGTACCTTATGTTCGAAAACGTCCAGAATCTGCCGTGTCTCAAGGTACCTTATGTTCTCAATGGACCCATATCCTAATAGTGCACACATGAAGATCACTTAAAGCACAAGGCATTCAATAATAATGTTCAGAACTCAACACTTCCCCTTGCCTGCATGCTTTAAGTGTATCTTCTCAAACCTAGTGAATCACGATGACCAACAAACACGGGCTTGGCAAGTGGCTTGGTCATAATGTCAGCCACATTGCGTGCAGATTCCACATAGAGGATATCTACCTGCCCAAGTGCCATAGCTTCCCTAGCGTAGTGGAAGCTTACTGCAACGTGCTTTGTGAATTTGGAATACAGGGGGTTCCGTAAATTAGAAATGCATCCTTGGTTGTCACAGAAAATTTTGACCCTCCAAGGTGCAGCCCCTATCTCTTCCAAGAAGCCCCTTAGCCAGTTGGCTTCCTTCACAATATGGCCAGCTGCCATAAACTCAGCTTGCACAGTTGAGGTAGCAACTGAGCTCTGCTTCTTGCTTCCCCAAACCACGGCACTACCATAGACTGATAGAACATAGCCAGTGGTGGAATACCTGTGGTCCAGGTCCCCAGCATAGTCGGCATCAACATAGCCTTCTAGCTCAGGGCCCTTTCCACCCAGAGTAAGAGCTAACTCTCTGGTATCTCTCAAGTACTTCAGCACTCGAATGGCCTCATTCCAGTGTGAGGTAGTGGGTGTCATTCTATACCTTGACAACACTCCAACAGCCTGAGAAATGTCAGGCCGGGTCGTATTGGCTATGTACAGTAACGATCCAATTAACTCGCAGTATCGATGACCAGGTGGCAGAGGGGTACCAGCCCCATGTGACATACCATCTGAGGACTCGGGTCTGCTGCTAGCCACGAAGTCCTTGGACATGGGGGTATCAACCCCACGTCCATCATCAGCAACGCCAAACTTCTCCACAAGAGCATCAATCTTGGGAGTGCAACTCATGGAAATAGTGCCCTGAACTCTATTGCGTAGGACCTGACACCCCAGGAAATCATTCACCTCTCCCAAATCATGGATGGTGAAGTCCTTCTTCAATAACTCTTTCCCCCACTCAATCTCTGCAACCACTCTGGCAACTATGAGAAGATCATCGACATAAACAAGAATAAACGACAGATTACCATCAGGGGCCCTCCTGATGTATACCCCAGCGTCGCTCTTGCACACACTATACCCCATCACGCTCAACTTGTCGCTCAAGGTCTTGTGCCAAGCCCGTGGGGCTTGCTTAAGACCGTAGAGTGCCTTCCTGAGCTTGCACACAACTCTCGTGTTGCCATTCTCAAATCCTGGTGGTTGGGTCACATAGACCTCTTCCTCCAACTCCCCATTGAGAAAAGCTGTCTTGATATCCACTTGGTGGATCTCAAGATTTTGTGTGGCAGCCACTGCCAGCACAGCTCTCCTAGCACCATAGCTGCTGGTAGGTGCAAAAACCTCACCAACATCTATACCAGGAATCTGTCTGCAACCCTGGGCAACCAATCTTGCTTTAAACCGAGTGACATTCCCATGTGCATCGTTTTTTGTAGAAAAAATCCAATGAACAGGGATAACTTTCTGCCCATGGGGTCTTTCCACATACTGCATAACCTCATGGGTGTCTAAAGACTCCATCTCCTCTTGCATTGCCTGCTGCCAAAACTCCCACTGAGGTGAGCGCTGGGCTTCCCTCAAGTTTGAGGGCACGTGAACTTTTCCCAACGTGACAGAAGGTACACTCTGTACCTTATGCTGTGGTGCAGCAGGGCTGTCAGCCTTACTGATGCTGTTCCCTTCTCTCTCTCTCTCTCCCTGGTTGCCAGAATAAGGTACATTATGTACCTTATGCTGGGACTGGGCAGTACTGCCGGGATTATCTGATTCCTTCTCAAGTCTCTCTCTCTCTCCTTGACTACTGGACTCATGTGCAGCACCCTTACATTCTCGCACCTTCCGCAATGCAGAGGGGAGCAGCAGCTCTCTCTCTCTCCTGGACTCACACTTGGGCACACTACCCAGACTTGCCTGAGCTGCGCCTACAATGTCAGCCTGCACACCATAAGCATGACTAGCCAGTGACTGGGATTGGGCACCAGCTTCCCCTACTGCTGGCATGTCTAACCCACTGCTCTCATCTCTTACATCTGCACCGAACATAGCCTCGACTGTCTCAACCTGCCCCTGCATATCAGGGAGACCAACCATGTTTGGCTCACTCACAATTGCCTGACCTGGGTCAGGGGCATGCAATGGGATGTCAGAATGCTCTCTCCTAGCCACGCGCTGTACATAACGCTGCTCCCTTGTAAGGGTGGTCCCTGGAGGAAGGGGAATTTGTGACTTCCCCTGCATTCGCAACCCCTCTTGTACCTTCTGCATTTTTTCTACCTGGGATTGAGTTTCTACACCCCCCCTGGCCAGATTCTGCATATGCTCAAGCACCGACCACGAGTGCTGAGATGGTTCTGGGGTCCCAACAGTAGAATCCAGGCTGGTGGGGTTTCCTTGGTCATGTGCTGCTGTGGTCCCGTCTCCAGACTGATCCCCAGCACAAAGTCTAGAGGTCCCAGGAGCCCCAGTGGAAAGCGTCTCCACTCCATGGTCATCCTCCTCATCCCAGAACGTGGGTGGAGCAGCAGAGGGAATTGCTTGAGGCGTTGCCAGATTCTCACTGCCAAGGGGGGGTGATATCCTAGAATCATAGACAGACCCAGGCTGGACCTTTGATAGACCCACTCTCTCAGCCCCCCTCAAGTGCTCGATAAAGCTGACGTCCCTACTCTCCTTCCACACTCCATTCCCCACGTACACACGATACGCTTTAGACTGGGGACAATAACCAGTAAACATCCCAGGGATGGTCTTGGGCCCAAAAACAGACCTTTGGCCACTGGGAATGTGCACATGGGCTACACAGCCAAACGTGCGCAGCACAGACACATCAGGTTTGACACCAAAGAATAATTCCATGGGGGTCAGGGACCTGCCTGAAGTAGGACCCACATTGTAGAGGAGGGTAGCTGTCTCAAGCGCCTCCTTCCAAAGGGAGGGGTCTGCTGCAGCATGGACCAACAGAGTCCTTGTTCGCTCCTTCAGGGTCCTATTCATCCTCTCCGCCACCCCATTCTGCTGAGGCGTGTAGGGCGCTGAGGACTCCATCTTAGTGCCCTGCTGAGCACAAAACTCTTTGAATTGCTGGTTCAGGAACTCTGAACCCCTGTCAGTCCTCACACACTTCACAACCGTGCCTCGTTGGGTCTGCCAAAAACGGAGCAGGTCTATCACAGCCTTTGGGATGCAATCCTTTGACTTCACAGGCAGGGAGGCAACTTGGTGTGAACTTTCATCCACTACAGTGACCCAATATCGTTCACCTGTGATGGCAGGAGGTGATATGGGACCCACAGTATCCACATGGACTCTATCGAGTGGGTGATGTGCAGGCCTGGAAGATACAGGGAAAGGAGGTCTGGAGTGTTTCCCTTGTATACACGATTCACAGTGCTTGGGGCACTCAGAGCAGGGAGCAAGGGAGATATTGATTCCTGTAACCAGATCTTCCTTGGAGAACCTCTGCATGCTGCTGGCACCAGGATGACCTAACCTAGCATGCCACAGAGATCTCTCGCTACACACGTGTCCTTTCCTAAGATGAGACGCCTCAGCCATGTGATCAATATGTCTGCAGCCAACTTGCTGCCCTCTGACAGGACTAACAAACTCCAAAAAAAACAGACCTCGTGCGCGGGTGATATCTCCACACCACCCTTCAGGTCCCTTCATGGCTGTGTAACCACCTGCAGTGTCAGTCAGGAAAGATGCTCCATCCTGAATTGCACCAGTGACTGAAATGAGGTTGGTATGCGCAGAAGGAACACACTGCACATTGTGCAGCCAGAATACTTCGTGCCTTGCATTCACAAGGCATACAGACCCAGATGCAATGATTCCTCCCTTGGCGTCTGAGGTTGCCAAGTGCAGAGGAAGAGGCTGTCTATGCATAACTGGATTATGGAGCAATGAGAGATCATTGACTATATGCACAGAGGCACCACTATCTATTAACCAAGATGTGCTGCTAGCTCCATGCGAAGTTGGGGCAAGCACATTGAGAGAGATAAACATCGCCTCACCAGAAGGAGGGGGTGGAGGTGGTAAATGCCACCCCGGAAACGTGTGTTGACTTGTTGGATAGTTATATGCTGAAGGAGGTCCAGGGCTGGAAGCGGATGAAGGCGGGCCACCCCGGCCAGATCCATGGTCCCACCAGGCTTGAGGAGACGACTGTGGGCCTCCCTGGCCCCAGTAAGCTGCAGGCCCAACGCTTGCCGCTTGCATGTTTTGATGCAGAGCCTGCAGCTGCCTGAGCGGTCCGCAGTCAGTCATGAAGTGGCCCTTTGCCTTGCAGAAGTGGCATGTAAGCTCCTCTCTGGGCCTTCTTGCCCTGCCAGGTCCACGCCCCCTGCCACCAAAAGTAGTTGCAGAGGGGCCAGCGGGAGGCTGTTCGTTTGCTGGTAGTGCTGCTCCAACTCCCGGTACTGCTCCCACTCCTGGTGCAGCTCCAGCGCTTGATGACGCTCCAGCTACCCCCCCAGAGGGACCAGCCACTGCTGCAGCTGCCATGGCCTGAGGTGTTCCCTCTGCAGGTGGGTCCTTGTACCCACGGCTGGCTGCGGCGCGCAGGATTCTTTGAATCAGCTCCAATGGCGGCTTGTCGGTTGCCATAACCTCCAGGGACTCAAGCCTCAGCACAGGAGGGAGGCCCTTCACCATCAGCTCCCCAACATTGTGGTCCAAGAGGATGAACGCGTTGTTTCTGAGACTTGTAGCCAGATCCATCATTCTGTAGAGGTAGACCTTGAGTGTCTCCCCTGTCTTGATGCCCTGCTCCATTTCCTTGTACCACTCAAGGTTGATGTCTTGGTTGCTCCCTCCAGTGTGACTGTTCTTCACCCACGCGATGAAGTCGAACGCTGCTTTGTGGCATGAGATCTGAGAATGCCAGATGACTGGAACTGACTGGATCAGCCACTGCTTGATGGCTGAGTTCTCCACCGACCCTGGCATTGGCCTCTCCAAAGCCGCTCTGACCCCCTTGGTGTTTGCGCACGCCTCCAAATTTTCATACCAAAATTCAAAATTGCGCCCTCCATCATCAAGCATGACAGTCATCTTTGGATTAGAGGTATTGGGGATGTAGGCTGCCTTGTCAATCTCCACCTTTGGTTCTGCAGTGGCTGATTGTGTCCCGGTCATAGACTGCCCTGGAGTGGCCCCACTGACTTCTCCAGGTTGAGACATTGCTGTTTCACTGCTACTTTCCTTTTCTTTGCCCCTTTTTGTCATACTATTGTCACTTCACCAGCCAAACTTACTCATAAACTTCTGGAATGCAGCAATACCCTACAATTCCCTCCATGTCATGGAAATTTACCAGCCAGTCTTGCACAGTAGTAGCAGATATGTTCCCCTCAGAAGTTTGCGCCGGAGTCCGGCCCGACTCACTCAGTGCTTCTAGACAACGTCTATGAATGATAAAGCACAGCTAAAACTTCAATTATGAATTTCCCAGAAAGGTAAACTGTGAGTAAGATAATGGTCCTGGTACACTCGAGTTCCCTTGCGCCGCTGCGCCATGCTCGAGCTCCTTTGTTGACGCTTACGTCTGACCCATCCGTAGACGACCTTCACTCCTGCTTTTACTTGGCTCAGCTGGAAGGGCGTGGGCCCATAACCTGTGAAAGGTTATGGGCAATCGGCTTTCCCTGTACAAAGCAGACAGGTCGTCAATAGACGAAGTTACTCCAGCTACAGTCCGTACGACTGTCTGCTGAGTGCCACACACAACTGTCGGACAAGACTAGCATCTGGTGATGCCCAGCATCTTTCACAACCAGTTCCGTTACATCATTATCTTGTACACAAGCACCGATCAAGCAATCACTAGATAAGGCTCTAGACGGCTACGTTCAAGTACATGCCTATACTCCCTGAAGTCACTGTCCCTTATCTGTTTGAGTGACTACAGGGTACACTAAGCTTGTTCACTCTCACAATAGCAACAATGATACAACACACACTGCCGCACCGTACCTGTACAAAGCAGACAGGTCGTCAATAGACGAAGTTACTCCAGCTACAGTCCGTACGACTGTCTGCTGAGTGCCACACACAACTGTCGGACAAGACTAGCATCTGGTGATGCCCAGCATCTTTCACAACCAGTTGGTATTCACTCCGGTGGGGCAGCCTTAAGAGTTCATCCGACAAACGTGTGATCTAGATAGGATTGTACCTTATGTTCGAAAACGTCCAGAATCTGCCGTGTCTCAAGGTACCTTATGTTCTCAATGGACCCATATCCTAATAGTGCACACATGAAGATCACTTAAAGCACAAGGCATTCAATAATAATGTTCAGAACTCAACACAATTCCCCATGGGTAACCCCCACCGACAATGTAATGTCTGCAATCTCATAAAGGGATTTGATGGGCTCTGAGATTAAACCATTGTCCCCCACACGATGCAATGCCTCGAGGGACCCTATCATATGCTTGCCTCGGGCACTATCAAGTGGCGAGAGCGCGTTGACAGAAGTGGCTATAACCCCGTCTGAGAGGATGTAATTTCTTCATCTTCATTTACAAGAGTGGAGTAAAAAGGACCAGCCCAATGTTCAGGGACCCAAACCCCCAAACCCCCAAACCCCCATGACAGAACACGTTTCTTCATGATGGAATTCCAATGATGGAATTCCTTCATGATGGAATTTCTTCAGGATGCAACATGTTTCGATTTTATTAACCTGCCCCCTATGGGGTGCAGGTTTTCCGCAGCCGGGGGGCGGTTGCCTTGGATGCCCGCTGGGGAGGCTGATAATGGGGACGCGGAGGTAACGCCTCGGCCGCGCAAGAATCTACGCGTTTTCGTAGGGGGAGACAAATAATTTCGGAATAAATTCGGTTGCCAACTGTCTCAGAAATAAGCAGGCCTCAGCTCCGCCGAGATGCGGCGTAGCTCCGGGGTCCGGAAGCCATCCGTAAGCCCTCTAAATCGCAAATCTAGCGTGGGAAGATGGGAAGGGGCGGCGTGGCAGCCTGAGCGGAGGCTTTTGTACAGCCTTTGTACAGCCTTGTATTGCGGTGTATTGCAGGGTGACGCCGCGCTGTCGAAGCGCCGCAGAGGCCCTGGGGGGCAATCTGCACTGCCAGATTCCGAATCCGCGCCACGTGACCCTGCCATGTGCTGGTACTGCTGCGCTGTCGAGGCGCGCTACAAGGCGCGTCATAGTGCCACCTGATTCACGTGAATCTGTCATATGCTCTGCTGCTGAGGGAGCCGCGCAGGTGTGCACTCCGAAAAGCCGTCGACACGAACTTGCAAATTTTAGCATACGTGATGAGGCTCGGTTAAATATGCCGTTTTAATATTTGATGTTGTTCTGAAAATTGTTGAGGGCTGCGAGGAGTGGTTTACTGGGATACGATGGAAACTGTTTTCCACGACGAGCGACGAAGATCGATTTGCCCATTTTCAAGGATTCTGACTTCGGCCATCAACAATAAGATATTAAAAACATATCGTAAGGCAATGGATCTGGTATTTGTGCAGTAAGTTTGCGGGATCGCGTTTTCCAGGTCCGCCATCAGGGGAGCACGGATATCGATGTAATCAAATACAATTTTCCGCTTGCCCAGCCACGCCAACACTGTTTTCTAACTCTGAAAGGCATTGATAAGCTTACTTGTTCCGTAAGCTTACAAGAAACGTTTTGCAGTTCCGCCATCCGCGGCATCTGGCTACGACGTTACCGTATGTTAATAGTGCTGCCTTTAACTGTGCATGTATCTGGGTCATAACTCGTCATTTTTAAGATGGCAGAACCAGATGTGCTATTATAATGTTTGTCTCCCCGTGCACATCTCACCTACCTCGCTCGCATCCCAACCTAATTGCGCCTGCCAAGCTTTTCCGCACTGGATTGCGCCTGCCATCTGCAGGAATTTGGGGGCAGGTTCCGCCTCTCCCTCTGGGAAGGTCCCTATATTTAACCTACCCCCCCCCCCCCCCCCCCCCCTTTGGGGGGGTAGGTTGACGTTGCCACTCTACCCCCTAGAAGAGTTAAGGATTCCGCTGGGCAGGCGCATAATTCTCACCTAGTTCGCAACCACGACGCAACTTTTTTCAGTGGAAAATTGCTGGTTTTCGTAGGGCAGTCGAAAAATTAATGACTAAGAAAAAGGCCAAAAAAACATTTTGGGGGTAGCCGAAATGTGGCCCGCTGGCATGGTACACGACCGTGCAGCCATGAGATTCGGGTAAACTGGTAGTATTTCCTGCACTGGCGCTGCGGATGTCTGGCATTTGGCTAACGGTGGCCTCGAGTATTGCGTTCCTGGAATTTCCCGTGTGTAACCGTGTGACGCGGCGGAAATGTTGACGGTTTGGGGGTGGGAACTGTGTGATTCGCCCGCAATTTCAGGTGGTCGACATACTCTTCGGTGCGCAGATGTCTGGCATGTCGCGCATTCGCAAGGCGGCGGCCTGAAATTTCTGTCCTGAATACATACTGGATTTCGAACCCAATCGCGCATTGCGGAGCCTCGCCGGCATGTCTTGTACTTTGCGGTCGTACGTATGTGAAGTTCGCGCCTTTGAAAGGGAAAGGGGAAGGGCTTTCTCTTATCCAAAAAGATTCGCTGTGGTCCAGGATCTGTTTTCCTAGTACATTCCATCGATTTGAAGCCAATTACGAGAAAGACGTTCGTGCGGACGGCATGCGTTGCATAGCCCTAAACACAACGAAATCCGCGATTATTGTCCAATGGGAAAGCTTGTGAGGATGCGTTTTGACATTTTGGTAATTGAAATCTAAAAAACGCCGCGCGGACCACGAGTTAGACCACGAGTTGGCCGCACGACTTCGATTGACTTTCTGTACGATTATGACTTCGGCAACAATGTCGTATTGCCATTCGACTGTTGCGTTTTAGGCCATGCATTTTACGATTTTCCCTTCCATGTTGACGGTTGGCGATGCTCTGCTGCGATGCTCTGTTCGTCAGTCGGTTTAAGGTCGTATGTTCGTCACTGTCGGGTGATGCTTGCAGGTTCTCTTGCATAAGAGTCTTATGATAAGACAGATTGTAAATCATGGACTGGCTGTAGATGTTCTGTGCATTGTGAGATAAGAAATCCGATATTAGGGACGACGTGATGATGTGGCACCGACTCTTGATGTCACCACCTCCAGTGCCTGGGTCACGATATACCAGAACTTACACGTGCGAAGTTTGGCATTTTGAAACATTGTAATGGCCCTAAAATTGAGATTGTTAAATATTCGCCGTATTGGATTTGGCAAAGCAATCCACCGTGATCGACCCCACTTCATGGAAGATTGCAGTTTCTCCTGTAGAAGACAGATTATAAATCATGGACTGACTGAAGGAACTCTGTGCAGTGTGAGATAAGAAATCGATATTCGGGACGACATGCCATGGCAACGAGTCTGATGTCACAACCTCCGGTGCCTGGGTCACGGTATACTAGAACTTACATTTGCGAACTTTGGCATTTTGAACGTTGTAGTAGCCCTGTAATTGCTGTTGTTGAAGAGTCGCCATATTGGAATTGGGAAAGCAAGCCACTGTCGTCGACCGTCCTTCATGGGAGTCAATATCCTCATCTAAAAACTGGTGGGCTTTGTGTATGTGGCAGTCAGCACTGCTGTCTGTTTTTAGAAACGATTAATAAAGCTGGGGCATAATCAGATACGATATGTTCTCCCTCCCTTTCCCTCTCCCTCGCGGTTCCCTTCCCCCTCTCCCTCTCCCTCCCACTATCCCTCGCTCCCTGCTCTCCCTGCCTCCCTCCCTCCTCCCTGCCTCTATCCCCCTTTCTGCCTCACCCTGCCCCCCCCCTTTCTCCTCCCTGCCTCACCCTGCCCCCCCCACCCCTTTCTCCTCCCTCTCCCCCCCCCCCCCCGGTGAGAAAGCTTTTCGACGTTGACAGATGGACTTTGTTGATTTCTGTGCTCCCCCCCCTCCCTGGTCGTCCGTTCCTTCTGTATGTGTGTGTGTGTGCGTGCGCGTGTGTGCGTGTGTGCGCGCGCATGCAGGTGTGTGTGTGTGTGTGTGTGTGTGTGTGTGTGTGTGTGTGTGTGTGTGTGTGTGTGTGTGTGTGTGTGTGTACTGGATATGATTCTAGAGGGATACATGTCGAGAGTTTTAATTGCAGATCAACTTCAAAGTACCTCAGGTTCAAGGGACGCCCCTGTCTAAAGTGTCAGAACGTTTCCTTACCAAGGAAAGCAATTCTTAAGTGCAACTCTAGGGCATGGTTTCACTGTCTACTGGCATGGCAGGGGCATCCTTCACCAATGGCTAGGGTAATTGGGTGCACCTGGCTTCCTGGTTTTTGGCTTCAGTTTTGCTTCAGATCAGCTGATTGCATGGCTAATTATAGAGTAGCCGGGCTTTGTTCATTTCACAAACACACGTTATTCGGTTCAGTATGACAATGGGTCATGCTGGTACCTTCATCGGTACCGAAGCGTTGCTGTCTGGGGAAACTCTGGATTATTGCCTTAATTTTCCCCATCCCCCCCCCTTTTCCCTTCCCCCCCCCCTCCTCTCTTTTTCGCGTCAGAGCTCATGCCGCGCGCGCGTGTGTGTGTGTGTGTGTGTGTGAGAGTGTGTGTGAGTGTGTGTGTGTGTGCGTGCGTGTGCGCGTGTG
>KV908611.1:13884-33884 GCA_002005505.1 Botryococcus braunii | reverse complement strand
CAAGCATGCGAAAGAGGAGCATGTACATGATACTTTTTCATGCATGAATAAGTTTCTGATATGCTAATCCATTCCTGGTATTCTGGATTATATACTAACACCTGATAAGTTTCTCTGCTGCAGTCCATAGTCATCCACGCGCAGAAGATGTCAGCTCGGCCGGCCGGCCTCTGGAGACCTTGGCGGTCTCGGCCTCCCAAAAAGATGCTGCACAGCTGCCATGCGCACATTATTCCTGCTGAGGAATAATGCCATTTGACGGACGGCAGCTTGTCTCGTCTTTCGTGTCCGTACCTGTTCCAAGCACATCATGAGGTGCACACGGTACTCGCTCATTGTGGCGAGAGGGGTGGCAGTAGTGCTGATCTGGCCCTGGGGTATTCCCTCGGTAGAGGACTTCAAAGTCCTCTACGCACTGGTGGGGGTCAACTCTGACGGGCGTTCTTCGTTCGAAGCTTGAGCGCGTCCGGGTCCAAGACATCGACACACATCGGAACGCACGTCAGAGTTGACCCCCACCAGTGCGTAGTTTCCGGAGCTGTGTCCTCGATCCATGTCCAGGGCATTTTGCATGGTAACAAGACGTCTGGATCGGTTGGGAACTCCTCACCGTCGCTTTCCGTCAATGTAGGCTGCATGGGCCAAAACGTTGCAGGCAATGAGCCCTGCAGCGCAATGCCAGTTTTTGATGAAAGCTGCGTGCAGTCAGTCGAGGGCCTGCGGGCCGGTGATCACAGCTGTGCTGCGTACAACTATCTATGCTTGGATCAGGGCATGATTGTGATGCAGGTTCCCAAGTATAACGTGATAAAATGGCACCCAAATGTCCCTTGATTTGACATCGGCAGCTTTTAGGTACTCACCCCTCATTCATGCGCACCCCGAGGCTAGAAGCCAGATGCTGGTCTTTTATTAGAATTGTAGGAGGGCAGTCCACCACATTTTAAAGAACACTGATCAGTGCCGATTTTCAACCCACCCCATTTCTTCAAGACAGACGTGTAAGCACGTATGTTCATCAAAATGATCATACGTGCTTACTCGTCTGTCCTGATAAAAAGGGGTGGCTTGAACACCGGCACACGCGGCGTGTATGTGCGCAAGTGGGTAGAGGATACTAATTTGCATGCTAATAATGCCCGAATAAGGAAAAATGTGGAGGAAAGAAAAACACACGCCCACACAAAATAATTCACCAGCTGGGCCTGATGAGGCAACTTGCCCATGGCCTTGATAAGTTACTTCTTGCAGTGGCTGCGACCAACAGAGGCAGTCACTGCCTCAATGGAGGGATGTTTACAGCACTGTATACCTTTGTGTGACCCCTCTGCTGATCCAACACTAGGAAGATCGCAGCAGGTTTTGAGAGCCGACGTTTGTTGCATTCAGGGGGACAGGGCAGCTCCAGACAACATTGACAAACAAGGCAACTTGCGGGTCAAAGAGGCTCACTTTCCTCCCCCAATCTTCTGGCAACCAGTCATTGGCGACCCCGAACAGGTCTTTTCTAATTGCACTCACCGTAATCTTCTACAAGGAGCATGCGTACAACTATTGCCATAGCTTGCTCACAATCCTGCTGCAGATATACCACTGGTTTCAGCATAGTGCGATCAGTGAGTATATGACATTTGTCGTAAGTTCCTTGGGTGTTCATGCATCGTGCGGTCAGTGAGAATGTTACCTATGCGGTAAGTTCATGGTGTGCTCATATCTCTGCTGCAGGCAGTTCAAGTTGCTGTGTGCACCTCCACTTCATCGATTTCACTTATGCCTGCTAAGTGTGCTTTCTGTATGTGTGTCTCTCTTCCTCAAGTCCTGTCACTGAAACTGCTGAGCAAGAGCAAGGCCCCTTGCAACAAAAGACACCCCCGAGAATGTCTAACCTTGCATGAGAGGCCGGACAGTCCTTGTCCGTTGCCCCAAGCAAAAAGAGACCTATCGCCCCCTCCCCCCCCCTCCCTCTCTCTCTCTCTCTCTCTCTCTCTCTCTCTCTCTCTCTCTCTCTCTCTCTCTCTCTCTCTCTCTCTCTCTCTCTCTCTCTCTCTCTCTCTCTCTCTCTCTCTCTCCAACTCGCCCCCTTCCCTCTCTCTTTCTACCCCTCCCCACATCTCTGTCCCTGTCTCTCCTCTCCCCACCCCCGCGTTTTCCCTGCTATCTCCGTTGTGGACTGCTGTACATGAGTGCAAAGGAATTTTGCCATGCAACGGTACACAACTGGAAATGAAGCGTCACGCAACCGTTGTACACACGTGCAAAGGAAGCGCCGTGTAACTCTTCTACATGTGCAAACGAACCGTCACACACCTGCTGTGCACACACGTAAATCATGTGTCATGCAAATGCTGTGCACACGCACAAAGTGTCACGCAATTGCACACACATGAAGCGTGATGCAGCTGCTGTGCACATGTGTAAAAACTGCTGTATAAACGTGTGAATGTGCTTGTGGACGTGCAGGCATCACTGTGCCGGCTTGAAGATTTCCTGGGATTGTTTCCAGAACAAGCGAAAGGGCCATCCGGCAAATTTCTTTATGAGTGGTAGAACCAGAGGGGGCTCCTTCCACAGAATCCAGCGGACTATCCAGCATGGGAAGCGGGGGACGTGGGGCCCAAAGGAGTGCTCATTGAGTATCGCCAGGGGCCGGTCAGAATACATGAAAATATGGCAAAGAGCTTTTGCAACATTGAATGTCCCTGCCAGCCCTTGGGCTTGTCGCGCCTAGCCTACACAGCTGGGTTGAATTTTGAAAGGTGATCCACTTTAAGAAACTCGATGAAAATTGTTCTTGCCCCCCCCCCCCCCCTCTCTCTCTCTCTCTCTCTCTCTCTCTCTCTCTCTCTCTCTCTCTCTCTCTCTCTCTCTCTCTCTCTCTCTCTCTCTCTCTCTCTCTCTCTCTCTCTCTCTCTCTCTCTCTCTCTCTCTCTCATCATTGGAGGTGCACAGTGTTCATCGGCCATGACAAGTTATAACTTCTCAAACGATATCTTGGAACTACTCATTAATTTGTCTTACAACCGTTGACCTAAAGCCCATGTATCGGGCGACCTAACAAAACTGCCAATACTAACTTCCAATTAGGAATTCCATGTCGTGAAACAACATCAGTGGTACCAGTAACTACCGCATGAATTGACTCTTGGACTGGGCTCTACCATTTTGTCCTAGACCACCTGACTGCTGAGGGTACACTAAACAGAGGTGCACGAAACTGTTTAAACATGTCGGTGGTGACTCTTCTCTTAGCAGCCCCCTGTCAAGGTACCCTGCGAAGGGTTCCCGGTGATCTTCTAAATTTTCAATTGTTTTTTATGTAAGCCTCAAATCGTCTTGTCAAGCCCGGGACGTCACTAAATTGCATACACGGAGTCCTCCCAAACTTATTAAATCCAACGGAAGTTCCCCACAAACAATAAATACCTCGATGAGTAAAGCTGCACCCCAAACAATCTTATCCACGTTTCAAAATGAGGGTGCGACAGCAGTGCAAATTGCTAGTATGCATCCTTGATCACTGTCTCAGTTCGTTTGAAGCCTACGACTCTTTTAGATGCACCAAACACCAGCATGATGACTTTTCTAAATAATGCCACCTACAGTCTGGGGCATAAATATGAGTCCCACCACCAGGGACCCTGCCCTCCTGAGACTGACGCACGGTGTATACTTGAGAATGCACAATCGGCTTGTCCACCATTGCAGAGCTGGACACACAAACCGCGCGTGCATGTCACTTCCATAGCAGTAGGGATCACAAACCCCCTGTAGGTTCCTTAGCAGTAGGGATCACAAACCCCCTGCAGGATCCCACCTCCTGGCACATACATGACCTAATAAGGAACAAGCAAGTTGTCCACGGCTACAGAGCCGGACGCACATGCACATAGTACTTTCCACGGCAGTAGGGATGCACCCAATTGCAAGCAATGCATTCACTGCCTGGCGAGAGACATTGCTTGCCGAGGGTGCTCGTCCTGTACAGGATATAAAGAGATATATATCCTCGGACTGCAGACCTTTAACAGCCTGAGTGCAGGGCCATTTTGCTACGGATGCAGGATTCAAAACGTTTCCCAAAATCAGACGCCTGTGTAGAGTCTCATGAGGCGAAAGCACTGATCAGTCATGAACGGTCTAGAAACTGGACACTTCCTCCGTGTGACATCTCATGAGCACTTTTCAAACCAATAGAAGTTGGGGAACGATGGAATACTGGCTTAGGCCATGGCTACAGAAGATCAGCCATTTTCCTAAAGAACTTTGAGAACTCTTCAGTACATAAAAAACATATATGTAACTGCCAAACGCCAAGTAAACTCTTGCGATTGCTACAGAGCAAGTGCAGAAGGGTCAACTTGGTAAATTGCTTGCACAACAAAGTGATATATTTTCCTACCTAGCTCACTGCGGTGTGCTTGGTACACTAGAATACAAAGGATGCCACAAGCTTGCAATGTACCTGTGAATGGCTTGACACCAAAGGAGGTACTGCAATGTTAAAAAGCAGTCTCTTCAAGTATTCTCCCCTCTTCCTCATCATCATTAGGAACACCTTGTGAACTCAGCTTCCTCATTGAAGGTTTCATTTGAGTATTGCTTGTTGGTCAGTCCCCACCACAGCTCCCATCCTACCATTAGATTGATGAAAAGAGGTCGGCATGGGAAAAATGCTGTGATGGAGTCCACTACACGCCGTGTGTAGAATCTTGGTGCGGAGGACCTTCGCCAACGCGCCACACCCCATGTGACAACATGCATCTTGCATAGCGCGAGTAACTTCAGAATTTTGTTGGAAGAATTTGCTTTATGGACACCCTACATGCATTTTTACACGCTCTTATATGCTCCTATATGCTTGAGATGCTCCTACGTGCATTTAAAGATGTGCGTGCGAATTTGAGCAAGTCAGGGTCAAAGGTGGGGCGTACCCTAGTAACCCTTCCCGCATCCAATGTAATTAATGTCACATTAAGTTTGCCACATCTTTGGTGGTAAACATTTCCTTGTGTTTCGACGGTACTCATCCAAGACATCTTGTTTTCACCTGCGCAACATAGAAAAAATACTCAGTCATTTACAATCCTGACATCTGCATTTGACCCATCACAGACAGAAATCCAATCCACTTTACACAGCTCAAGTGACCAACGCACCATAAGGATTGCCCTGGTATAAAAAGGCAAGGAAAAGAGTGGAAGAACGTGTAAAAACTGGTGTTACATTTAGTCCCACAAAGAATCTGTAAACAAAGATGCCGCGAATTCACCACCAAGAAAAGGAAAAAGCAAAAAAAAAAAAAAAAAAAAAAACACACATACACAATTGTTAATGGAGCTTGGCCAGCCTGAAATGGCAAGTGGCATAATGAGAAGTGCCCAGACTCTCACTTCGCATTCAACTACTTCACTCAAAGGATCTAACATCACTTTGCTACTTCACTGTAAGTGCATGTGGTAGAATGGCATACCATCAGAATCTACTTCATTTTGCCTTAATCTTGTGCAGCATACGCCACAGTCATCATGTCCTGACAACTGCTCTCTCAAAGGCTTGAAAACTCTGTGGGGATTGGCTGCCAGGTGCAGTGGTGTGGGGATCTCCAAACTCAGATGTTATCACTGCTTGTGCAGTGTGAACCAGCATGTTGCATCTGCTCCATTTCATCCAAATGCAATGCACCTCCTGCATGTCATCAACAAGGTCAGGTTGTCATGTCACTCGCTTACAAATGGATCCTGTCATCTGCATCTGCTAGATAGTATCTCAACCTCAGGAGGTACAATGTAGAAGATGTGGAGTGTGGCATGTGCAATGCTTCTCCTAGAACACATGCAAACTTCTTTTACAGTAAGTTTTTGGTACAATTTTCCAGAGCAGAATTACAATGTAGAAGCACATCTTTTGGTTCCAAACCCAAAAGATACATAAAATTTTCTATTTTGATGTAGTACATTCTGGACATACATACCTACATACATACATACATACTAAGCAAGCACGCCCCGTCTACTATGAATATAAATTGTCCTGGACAATGCAAGATGAATGAAACAGAGGTCTGCAGTCTGAAAACTCCCTTATGAGATCTTACCTCTTGATGTGCAGGAGCAACAGACGGAGATTATCGTTCGTGCTTATCCACCCTGCAGTCAATGAAGAGACGTGACCAGCACTTCTCCCCAACTGCAGGATAGGTAAAGCAAGGAACATAATCTGCCGACGAGAAACATCTCATGGCTTGTTACCAAACATGTCCACCAGTGACCTGTACCCAGTCCCACCGAAACTTAAAACATCTGACAAGCGGTAGCATTGTAATGCTACCACACAGGTGCTGTATGCTCCGACGGTTTTTGATGTACTGCAGTACTGCATGCTTGTGCACACATGCCCCACACCTCCACACCCCCCCCCCCCCACACACACACACACACACACAGACACACACACACACACATGCAGGGTCAGTTCAAGACTCCAGACGCTTTGTAGCAATGACATCAAACTAAAATGAATAGGTGTTGAGGGCACGCAAGCTGCATACCTAAGTTGAAGTCTGTGTTATATCCTTAGGGCAGAGCAAATTACGCTGCAGCAGCAACAGTAGTAGCGTTGGTGGTAGTATTAGTAATGGTGGTGTCTCAGTCATCATGGCAGGGATGGTGGTGATCCACTGCCGCACTGCCATGACAAGCTAAGCTTCACCAGCACAAGAGGCGCGCTTGTGGTACATCTTGTACTGTCTCTGGTACAGCAGAGATGAACGGTCGCTTCTCTGGCTGCCTCCCTCTCCTTCGGCAACATGAAAGAAAAAATCAGGAAACCAGAGTAAAGGCCATTTGTCATCTAACAGAACTCCATACTTGGCCTAATCGATGCAGGGGCGGAAAGAGGGAAGTGGGGACATTCCGATGTACATTTGTGTGCCTAGATGATAAATAACATGAAAGTTTCGAGGTCTTACCCGAAGGCGAGTTGCCAGAACTGGCGTGGTAGGAGGAGTGGTGTGACACAGGATGGGTGTGTCAACTCATTTCCCTTTTTTTTTTTTTTGGGGGGGGGGGGAATGTGTAAGCTGCCTGCCACCCGCCATTGGAAAGTGAGATAGGGGGGGGGGAGTGGGGGGAGGGCGAGGGAAAGGGGGGGAGAGATGAGAAGGGGGTGGGGAATGTCGGATATAATGTGTTATACAAACAATGAAAAATGCATGTGTGCACAGGCGGCATCCAAAGATCGCTTACGTCTCAAAACGCTGCTACTCACCACATTACACTCGAGGCTTGTCAGGACGTCATATCTTCCGCAAGCTCCTGAACGCCAGTGACTGGCACGACAGCATGGGGTATCTGGGACCAGCAGGACTCCTCGACTGAGGGCCGCATGTTCTCATTGCCGTACATGCCCGTGCGTTTCTTGCGCACCGCCGGTCCCCTCCGCCAGTCCGCGACGATGGAGGGTGATTGCCCGCTCTCAAATAAACTCTGGGCAGTGGCATGAACAATGCAGGCTCCAGGAAGCTCAGCAGGCTCAGAAGTCAAAACCGCTTATGAGATGCGCAGTTTGAATCTGATCCTCCCGAGGTTGCCCGGAGGATTGCGTGTCATCATGGCACAGCATGATAAGATGACGCACAGCTTCGGATGGAGTGTACGGCATCGTAGTCATCATGCTTTTTTATCTGTTGGTGGTCCCAACTCGCTGGACATCATCCAGGACATCGTCCAGGACCAGCATGACGGTCATGCGAAGCTCTGGGTTGGAGCTGTCACACGCCATTGCAATTTGCTGTCCCTACTTGTGCTGCATTGAGTCAGCGGTAGCTTGCAGCCTCAGTATCGCAGCATATGTTAAGTTTTGCAAGACACAGAGGCCTCTAGCTGCCACTGGTTCAATGCAGCACATCTATTTTTTTTCTTTGGGGGGGGGGGGGGGGCTAAAATGGCCAGTCAGGCAACCACATGCCCTGACTTCCTCTGATGCTTTGCGACAGTGTCCTCTCTCTCTCTCTCTCTCTCTCTCTCTCTCTCTCTCTCTCTCTCTCTCTCTCCCTCTCTCCCTCTCTCCCTCTCTCCCTCTCTCTCTCTCTCTCTCTCTCTCTCTCTCTCTCTCTCTCTCTCTCTCTCTCTCTCTCGTCTTTCTTTTATTTTTCTCTCTGTTTCTCTCACCGCAGTCTAGCAACACTGGGAAGATGCACAAGCCTCAGAATGCTGTTCATCTGGAGCTTCCCACAATCACTCAGAACACTCCTCTCCACAAGTTCCAGGTGCATTACCAAAAGAGGTTATGGACCTGCAGAATGTAACGATACAAATGCCCTCCAGGCCAAGCCAGCACAGCTCCACGCGCTTGTCGACAGAAAGAGTTTTCTCAGGAGTCGACCGCTCGTCTCTGCACTCCAGTCCAGACAGATATGCCTGTTCTTCCCGCATTGCTGTCTCTTCCATTTTCAATCATATCCCACCATTGGCCTGCACCCATCCCACTCGAGCTTATGCTTCTGACAGATTTAATACCATGTTGATTGGACGAGTACACAGCTGTTAGGTGTTGCACAGCCTTCTCTTCTATGACATGCACCTGGAACTTGTGGAGAGGAGTGTTCTGCGCGCGCACGCACACACACACACACACACACACACACACACACACACACACACACACACACACTCACACACACACACACACACACACACACACACATTTTTGCGCGTAGACACCCCCCAAAGACACAGATACCAAGGCAGTAAAGAAGAACAGAGATTTCAGAAAGCTCTTCCATCTCATTGCAATCAATCATATCCAATGCCACCTCCACCCCACTGCAATCATATTCATGTCCAAGCGCAAATGTGGCATTTGCACTGACACAAACTCCGTACCTTATTTGCAGATTGAACACTCTTTCAGGAAGAGAGCCATGCAGCAGCAGCAGAACTACTGGTACTTATGGGTTGTAATAGTAGTACTGGTTGGTTTAGTTATTATGGCAGGGGTGGTGGTAGTCCACTGCTGCACTGCCACGGCGGCGTTTCAGCTCCTTCCGTACAACATGTCTGCAGTACAGCTTGCAGACCATTCGCTGGTACTGTAGTGCAGGAGGTAGCTGGCTGCCGCACTTCCATACATTTCCAAAGAACGCGACTTGCGCGCAGAGGTTTTAGACCACGCAGGCCACTGATACAAAAAAGAGTTCCCGACTCGTGAAAAGGTTCAGTAATGCGAAAAGAGGCTCTAAAACTTGCACAAAAACTGAGGATTTGCGCAACGGTGCTGGACGTGCTAATGACCTTTTCAAGTGTGGGCGCATGTCCACACAAGTTCCGGGTTGTTCAATCCAAGAGGCTATGGCCTCCAAGATCTGTGAGGGTAGGGGTCCTCATGCTGGCGAGCGTGCAAGACGTTCACCGATAGAAACCCATCTAACCTCTCAAAAGACTGCATACTATTCACCTTTCTTTTCTTCTGAGAAAATCAACCCGTCTGTACCATATTCATCATCAGCCTTCCAACCAAATCCGGTTGTCGACTGTTTGTGCATGATGCCAGAGGCATCTCTTCGAGACCGTAGCTCCCTGAGGTAAAGAGTAAGCAAAGCAATAAATTTTTTTCAGCTCTGCACCCCTGAAAATCTCCGTCTCCTGTTTCTCGCTTGACCACCCTGCAATTGGGTAAGAACCGCTCATCTCCATGTGCTGCCAATGGAAGGCATCATTGCTGCTCGAATGGTGCTGCATTTCCAATCAGAACAGATAAGCCTGCTATACTTCAACTTCCGCGTCATTGTTGTCTCCCTCTCAAAATCATGCAGTGTCTGATGGTACAGGTACTGCACCACGGTCCTTTCCCATCAGCCTGCACCCCTCTCACCCAAACTTATACCTCTGACGAATCCAAAATACGGCAGGACACATACACAGGTGGTATGTGCTCAAACATTTTGTCTTCTGCTGCAGTGTAATAACTCCACCCCCGCGCGCACACACAAACACACACACACACACACACCACACACACACACACACACACACACACACACACACACACACACACACGCACACACACGCACACACGCACACACACGCACACACACCCGCACAACACACACACACACACACACACACACACACACACACACATGCGCAAATAGAATATGCCAACAAAAGACTACAGAGACTTGGTTGCAATGTTTCGAAATCCTAACACAAATGGCATTGGGTATCACCCACTCTCCTCCGCACCTGAACTGCCGAGGTGATGCATTCTTTGGGGTTGAGTAAACCACGCAAATGCCGGTGGTAGAGCATGTAGTAGAGGTTGTATTCATCATTATGACAGGCGTGGTGGTACGTCACTGGCGCACTGGCTGTGCGCAATTCAGCTTGTCCTCCATCGTCGGTACCGTCCTGCAAAATGTAGTTCAGTGTTGCACTGCTGTACCTCCGTACGAAAGCCTGTCTGCAGCTCAGCTTCTCATCCAATCGCTAGTACCGTACTGCAGGAAGTAGTTCGCTGCACCACTGCAGTGCCTGCCTCTTGCTCCTCCTGTACTGACCCTGTTGCAGTACATCCTGCCGTCCTGTCGGTTGTACTGTACTGCAGATGGTCGCCTCGAGCTGCCTCCAATTCCTTCGGGCAAGAAAAAGGGGTTCAGAAATACAGATTTACATCCTTTTGTCAACTGTCTTGCCCCCCTCCCCCTCCCCTCCGAAACATTGGGCAGTCAGCTGCAAGACGGGGAGGGCAGAAGAAGATAATGAGATCGACAGTCTGTAAGTCCAGGTAACAGATGAAAAGAAATTACCAAGCTTTTGCCCTGTGGATAAGGAAAGTGAGATAGGATGTGTGTGTGTGTGTGTGTGTGTGTGTGTGTGTGTGTGTGTGTGTGTGTGCGCGCGTGCGTCCGTGCGTGCGTGCGTGTGTGTGTAGGGGGGTTGGAGGCGGTGCCCCCTCTCGTGGGGATTGGAACTCCCTAAGGCCGAGTTAAACTGAAACAAGGACACCAAAGAAACACATATCACGAGCGCCTCCAACAGAAGTCTCCCGATGCCAGTAGCGTTGCCACTCACCGCATTGGACTCGAGGCCTGTCAGGACGTCATCTCTCCCGCAAGCTCCTGAACGTCGCGACTGCCCCCAAAAATATTTTCCCGTGGACGAGCGGGGCACCAAGCCTGCTAGCGCAGGGAACATCTCGACCCAAGGGCCACGGGATGCCATCGTCCTGCAAGTCCACTGTAGTCCTCCGCTCCAGAAGATGCTCCGGTCTGCTGCTTCTCACATCCCTTGGGACTTTCCCCGGCAGGAGCCTTCTATGCCTCTTGCACATTTGGACCACGCAGTGCCGGGGGGTGGGGAGCTTTCTCCGGCTGCAGCAGCTCGCGATGCAAATCATGTCCAAACTACGCAACTTGCCCCAGGGGTCTGCACCTCGTCATCGTGAAGCACGGTGGTGCAAGGCCTCGAGTGGAGGCTCCAGCAGCTCGAGGCGAAGCGTTTCCAAACTCCGCAAGTTGCCCTGGAGATCTGAACCTCGTCGCGGTGAAGCACGGCAGTGTAAGGCCTCCAGCAGAGCGTCCGGCTGGTGTCGTGCGGGAGCGGAAACTCCTTTCTTGTCGGTCCCGACTTATTGCTGCGCCGGACAAGGCAGCTTGCCCGCATGCTCTGGATTCTTTGCAGAACTTGACGACTCCCTCCCCCCTTTTGACGACCATCGCAAACACAATACACTGCAGCAGCTGCTTTCGCATGGCGAAAGGACCCTCCCCCCCCCCCCCCCCCAAAAAAAACCCCCCTCTTGTCAGCCTTAGCAAGCACGTGGCCAGGCATACTGCCTTGCCAAACTTGCAGAGCAATCAGCTCTGGCCTCGGACTGATGGACTTCATCCGTTTAGTTCATCCGTTTGCATCTGTTTAGTTCATCCGTTTGCATCTTATATTGCGCAATGGGCAGAACAGATGCAAGTCCTTTCAAATGGACAGAAGTCCTTTCAGTTGGACAGATATACCTCCTTTCATTTCATATGGCGTGCATGGCCTTGCATAGCGCAACGCGTCCTTGTGGGACACCTGCCAAAATGCCCTCATATTTCAAGCCTGGGTGCTCACTATGGGCAATTTGCATGGAAAGCATGGACCGAAGCATGGGTAGGGCCCACAGCACCCCAACAAAGCCTGCCGTCAACCACTTGCATCATCATGTGAGGAAATAAAGACAACCAGCACTTGGCATGGCCACCCCTAGCCCTGCCAAACCTGCTGGAGTTGATTCTTGAGCTGTACGAATGGACATTGCAAGAGTCACAGGGAAGCCACATGATGTTCACGCTTTCCACGGCTTGCCCCTAACAAGTGCCGCCACACAAGGACGTGCATCTCGTCCGAAGCCGTTCCGTTGAGCCCGCTGCCACATAGCTGCATGACACACTGCGCAGGATCTCTGGGCCACAGCCAAGCAAGGGCCTGCAGCTTCTGTCCGATGGCGTCCCCTTGAGCCTCCTGCAGCATAGCTGCAGGGTGCTCTGTGCGGGATACAGACCACAGCCAAGCAAGGGCGTGCATTTCGTCTGACGACGTTCCCTCGCGCCGGCTGCCGCATAGCTGCAGGGTCCTCTGCGAGGGCTCCTTGGAGCAGTCCGAACATGTTGTGGCTGCATGGTCTTTTCAGACACAATAAAGGCTGCCAGCTTGTCCTGGCCGAGACAGCTCCAGGACGGACCAGTGTCCGAACAGCATTCACCTGTCCAGCATACCACTCGATCATCTAGAAAAGTGACCCCAGGCCAGCAGTTTACAGCGCAGCAGAAGCTTTTCTTCGCCATCACGTGTGCTGCAAAGGACCACATGAATTTTAAGACGTCGGGTGTAACCACAAACATCTGATGCAGAAGAACATGTGAACTTCATGACGTTGAGCATGTCAATTGTCTGGAGAATCTGAGCCCCAGGCCACACATTTAGAATGAAGAAGAAGCTTCTTTTAGCCACCATGTGTGCGTGCGTGCCGTTTAACGAGACTTGCATCTCTTAACTCCACCAACGCCAGATTCCATTGGTGCGCGGTGTGTGCGTGCGTTTGAGCATGCGTGTGCTTGTGTGTGTGTGTGTGTTGGGGGGGGGGGTGGGAGGAGAGAGAGAGAGAGAGAGAGAGAGAGAGAGAGAGAGAGAGAGAGAGAGAGAGAGAGAGAGAGAGAGAGAGAGAGAGAGAGAGAGAGAGAGAGAGAGAGAGAGAGAAGGGGGGTGGAAAAGGAGGAAAGGGGAGAGGGGTGGGCAAAATCAGGGTGGGGAAAAGGAGGAAAGGGGAGAGGGGTGGGCAAAATCAGGGTGGGGAGCTTGGAGTACCTGCCATTTGAAGAAAGGCTGTGCCAAAAGCTGCATTGGCGAGTCCTGGCTGGATTCCATTGTACCGCTCTTGGCGGTTGGCAGACAGCCCAGGCCATCGACAAGTATTTGTGATCTCGCGACAGTCCATCCTCCCGCCTATCGAACCTACTCTACTAATGAAACAGGGCTCTCCTGACTCTGGTAATGAACCATCGTCACACCCATCAAATGCTACTCTACAAATGTATGACCCCTGATTGTGGCGATGACTAGTTCGTGTCTACCTCGAGCCGCCATAAAGAGCTCACGGCTCATCTGCAACAAGGTGTAATGCACCTACTGCTGCTACTGCTCGTTTGCTGCCACTCAACTTCTTTCTCCCTCTATTGCTCTACTCTACCACACTACTGCTACCCTTCTTCTTTTCCCATTCCCTTGCGACAAGAAGCACAGCCATGCACCGTCCATAGGATGCTGTGCTCATTGCCGTCTTCTTTTCCCTTGCCTGACAACCCGAGCACAACCGTGGAGCCATTCAAACAGGGCTGTGCTGTGTCATGTGCAAGTAAACTCACCGGCGTCATAAGCTGCTTTGCCTCGCTGATGTCTTGAGCGTGCTTGCCTCTGAAACCCATCTGGTTCTGACACTTGCAACACTCCATCGGTCGGGCTAGCCTGTGCGTTTCTGAACACCACTGAGCAATGTGCTCCCTGCCCAGATGACGGTGAGGTCCCTTTTTCATAGTGTCCATGCCAGGAAAATGGCACACATCTGCTGCCCCTGACAGAACCGCCAGCCTGTCGTTTGGGCCTGAGTACAAGTGAACATACAACCAAGCAATCTGCTCTGTCCAGACAACATCAATTGCTCGCCTCCGACAGCACCAACGCTCCGTCATGTGAAACATGCTTGTGTGAGTCTGAACATATTGGAGCAATTTGCCCTCTGTCCATACAAGAGCAAGTGCTTGCGCTTGACAACATCAACGCTTTGTCGTTGTATTATGCTTGTGTACTTCTGAACACTGTAGAGCAATATGCTCTGTGTCCAGACGGGATCAATTGCTTGTCCCTGATAGGACCCAAGACTCCAATCGTTCCTGTATGAAGCCTGCTTCGGAGAGTCAAGTGAGCAATCTGCTTGTCCAGAAGGCATCAGTTGCTGCCCCTTGACAGTACCAACACTCTATCGCGCTTGGCATATGTCTGTGTTCTTCTGACTATGAGCAATATGCTCTGTCCAGATATTACTGTCAGGGGAAATCACGCAACTTGATTCCTGAAACATTTGGGCCTTGGTTTTCCTCATTTCCTGGCCCCTCGGTTCTTGCAAGCACCTGCAAAATGAAAACGCTGTATGTGAGTGTCGCAAAAATGTCAGTCAGGTCACTTCAGCAGCTGCATGGCCATACTCTGGATTCCTTTGGCTTCAGTTATAGTCGAAGCAGGTGCTAAAACTGTTACTACCACACAGTGGACCCACACCTGCATCAGCGATCAAATAGCCCATACATAAGACTGATATTACCCTAAGGTAAGGTTGACAAGCTGAAGATTGTGATGTCAGACTGTCCACATGCATACAGTGAAATGTGCAGACAGAAACGCGGCTGTATGCAGAATATTCTTCTTTCAGAATATGCTCTGTTCCATACCAATAGCTTCATGCATGAAGTATGTGTTTCAAATATCCGGGTTCACTTTCAAGTTTGTATTCTATGTCTTTCCTCATGTGCTCGCCCAAGAAAAAAATATTGGACATGTCCAACACAGCCAGGGCCAATCAAAGTTTTACGAATGTTTAAAATGACTTAACGAGCCCTTACCTCTTCAGATGTAGCAGCAACCAGCAATATTTAAATTTTCCAGCATTGCACACAGCAATACTTTGCATAGTCTGTTCCTTGCTTAAAAACCTTGCAGTCCATGAGATGTGCTTGGCGACTTTTTTCCTTCATGAACTGCCAGTGGCAAGCCCCTATGCTGCTAACCAATGGTTGCCGCACAACATACCGGAACAATAAGCAGCTGGTTTGTCGTTGGCGTCTTCCTCCTCCAAAGTATGCTTGCTGATATCAAAACTAGTAAAATATGCCTCACACCCTTGGCCTGCAGCCATTTCAACCGGCCTTATACTACTGTGGATCTGCAGAACTGCAGTATTGGTATGCTATATTAGCGTTAGTATAGTATCCTGCTAAGCTCACTACACACACACACACACACACACACACACACACACACACACACACACACACACACACACACACACACACACAGGTGGACTGAAATTTGAAGCATATACAGGTTTAAGTACCATACAGCAGCATATTAGTTGTGATTTTAGTAATAATAGGAGTAGCGTCAGCAGTAGAGATTGGCTGGGATGGTGGTGGTTTCAATTGTAAACTATACCTTGCTAGCCAAGGTAATGCTTGACTTTGGTGACAATTGTGATTATTGTCAGTTTCAGCGTACGGGTCCTCTGGGTCCTACCTTCTTCTTTGCTTGAACAATCAGTCTTGCAGAGAAGCGGTTGCCCTTACATAAAGGATTTTTGTTAAAGATTTAACAGTCTAGCCTTGTTTCCCGGAGCGTTTCATACCTTGACAATAGGTGGACAGCACGTTCATCTCGCGGTGTAGTGCGCGAAAGATGTTCGGAGTGGCTGCCTTTGACGGACGTGCCTCCGCACCTAACAATTCAAACTCCCAGAACTGCAGTGGCGGCCCCCCCGCTTGGCTCCTCCGGGACCAAAGCGGTACACAGGGAGTAGCACGGTACAGGCAATCGTCGCCTCGAGCTGCCTTCGCAAATGTGGACTATCAGTATATAAAACACAATAAAAGCCTTTGTCAATCTATTAACACTGATTTTCGTACTGTGCAGATAAGTGCAGGGACGTCCGGGGTGAGGGGAGTTTCAAACTTGCAGTGGGTGCATCCAGGTGACGGTTTGCAACCAATGTAGCAATAAACAGGAGATCCCTAGCTTTTCCTCTTTGAATAACAAAAGGGAGACTTGATGTCTGTGTGTGGGGAGGGGAGTGCAGAACATTTCGAACAGTGCTGCTCGAGTGTGTAAAAGCCTACAAAAGGTTCACTGGGATGCCAATGAAGGTGCCACTCACCACATTGGACTCAAGGCCTGTTAGGATGTCATCTCTCCTGCAAGCTCCTGAACTTGCTGACTGCCACAAATGCCTTTTTCTCAGATCAGTGGGGCATCAAATCCACTTCCGAGGGTTCAGCTTCAACAAAGGCCACATGTCCCCATCGTCATGCAAGTCCATAGATTCTCCACACCAAAGGAAGCTTGGTCTGCTGGTCCACATTACTGGAGGTTGTGTCTCCCTGGCAGGCATTATCCTTGTACCACTTCCAATGAAGACTGGGCAGTGGCAGGGGAAAGTCCTCTGCGGCTCCAGCAGCTCCAGGAGAGCTACACTGCTTGCTCAGCATGATCATGGCCGAAAACGATGATGCAAGGTTCTTAGTGGAACGCCTGGCAGCTGTCGTATCCGTCAAATTTTTGCGCTCCAACTGTGTTGCAGTCAACGAGTGGCAGCATAACCCTTCGCAACCTTGGACATGCAGCAGCAACTCCTTTTGCATTGTCTAGGTAGGCTGGTCCTGCAAACAGTTTGCCCTGGCAGCACTACTGGTTTTGCATTGCCTTTGAATATTGGGACACGTACTCCTCAATTACGTGCCACCATTCAAATGACAAACGCCCGGCAGAGTGCTCTGCATTGATGCTGTGAACAGTCACAAGCCTCAGGACAATGCTCACCAGGACCTTCCATGCCCAGGCAGGTGAGTCCTGCAATCAGTTTGCCCTGGTAGCACTACTGGTTTTTGCATTGCCTTTGGATATAGGGGACACATACTCCTCAATTACGTGCCACCTTTCAAATGACAAACGCCCGCCGCAGTGCTGTACATTGAGGCTGTGAACAGTCACAAGCCTCAGGACAATGCTCACCAGGACCTTCCATGCCCAGGCAGGTTGGTCCTGCAATCAGTTTGCCCTGGTAGCACTACTGGTTTTTGCATTGCCTTTGAATATAGAAACACGTACTCCTCAATTACGCGCCACCTTCCAAATGACAAACGCCCACCACACTGCTCTGCATTGATGCTGTGACAGTCACAAGCATCAGGACAATGCTCACCAGGACCTTCAAGGTGTGGAGGACAAGGGGTCTCTTTCCTGCCAGCTGGGCACATCTTCACAAGTTCCAGATTCTTTCCTGCTGGCTGGGCACATCTTCACAAGTTCCAGATTCTTTAACAAGAGGTCTGGAACTGCCAGGGGGTCTTTTTCCTCCAGAACGCAAGACTTGAAACCGTTACCGACAGAGGAGTTGACCTCTCGAAAGCCTTGACGCTCAGGAATGTCAACTTGCCTTCTGAGGCCGGCAGATTCCTGACGGTTGAATTTGGCATGCCATAAATGCCCATGACTGCGACAAGGCTTGCTTGCCCTCCACATCCGCGTGATGGTGGCCGCAGGCATGGCCGGATTTGCACACATGCCAATGAGCTCTTGCCAGATCTGGCCTTTTGCCCACATTGGGAAGGCCAACACTGGCCCCTGCAGCGTGCCGCCAACCAGGTGGATCATCTTGTGAGGATGGATGCCAGACCCATTACGAGGCAAAGCCACCCCTAGCTCTGCCCAGCCGTGCTGGAACTGCCTCATGTGTTGTACCGCGCTTCTCTGAGAGGTCGTGGTAAACCACATGAGAATGCCCGTGCCCCTCGGTTGACGCATCTCTGAGGCCGTGTTCCCTTCCTTTGGTTGCAGGCGGACAAGCACCGGCTTCCCCATTGCGCCGGATGATCCAACGTCATCAGCACTTCTCCACTTGGTGACAGGTTGCCTTAGGAGGCGATTGCCTGCAGAAGATGCTCGCAGGAAAGCCTTTAATGCGGCCTCTGCCAGATGAGCACGCTGTCCTCCCTTGCTCCAGGCCACACCCAAGCAAGGGCGTGCATCTCGTGCGACGGCGTTCCCTTGAGCCCGCTGCCGCAATGCTGCAGGGTATTCTGCGCGGGATCCAGGCCACCGCCCGTACACGGACGGTTCAAAGACTAGAAGAGAGGCCACTTCGTCCTTGGCGAAGACGGCTCCAGGCCGGACGAGTGTCGGGACGGCATTCACCTGTCCAACATTCCACTCAATTGTCTGGGGAAAGGGATTCCAGGCTACAACTTTAAGACGACGAGGAAGCTTTTCTTGACCATCACATGTGTTGCTTTTTGGAAATCGCAGCAGAAACTGCTATTGAACATCCCGTCTGCTGCAGTTTGAAGTTGCAGCAGGACTCTCTCTTGACCTTTGTGTGTGTTTCAGCTAAGAGTTGCAGCAAAAGCTTTTCTCAACCATCAGGAGTTGCAGCAGGGCATGTGACTTGTAGAGAGCCTGAGGTGCAGCAGAAGCTGTCCATCTCACGTGTTGCAGGAGAGCATGCGATTTGTAATGTGACACCACCACCTGCAGCTTGGCCCATTACGCATAATGAAACCAAGGCCTTGGGGGCTGTGCAGTTGCAGTCACATGTACGCACATGTCTGGGGTGCACAGATGCGGTCACACATACATACACGTGAGGCTTCAAATACCATGCAAACAAACATTAGGACAGTGGTCAACCTTATACGCCCACCGCGAGTGCCAACAGTGATTGTGGCTCCAACCAATGCAGACTTAAAAACTGAAATGCGGATGCTTCTGGGGAGGGAGGGAGGGAGGGAGGGAGGGAGGGAGAGAGGGAGAGAGAGGGAGGGAGAGAGAGAGAGAGAGAGAGAGAGAGAGAGAGAGAGAGAGAGAGAGAGAGAGAGAGAGAGAGAGAGAGAGAGAGTACCTGAACGGATACAGGCTAAAATTAGATGTGGTGCTGTATACAAAAGCAATTCCCCACATGCCCCAAAATCCATGTTTACTTCCACTTTCAGAATGTTTTTCTTTTCGTGATTTTAACGTTGAAACACACACACACACACACACACACACACACACACACACACACACACACACACGCACGCACGCACGCACACACACACACACACACACACACACACACACACAGATGGCTATAAAGCTAAAAAGCCAGTGGAATCAAGAACAGGACACACCTTGGGGAAAAAACGCCGGTCCATTGTCTTTCAGCAGGGAGAACGAACCCTCGCTGAAGATCTGATCACCATCTTCTGTACTTCTTGCCTTGACAATAGTGCCGGCGGCTCCTGGGGCTGGGATTAGGCAGGGGGTGGGGGGAGGGCTTGGCCACCCACCTCGCCCCACTCCCCACCATAAAGTCGAAGGTCGGGGGCCCTTCATGGGGGTTGGGGCAGGTTTGGGAAGAGGACTGAAGGATATTTCAGGAGAGGGGGGTGTTTTAAGGCAATTCGGGAAAAATGGAGGAAAAATTGGGGAAAATGGTTTAGAAGAGAACAGCTGGGACATTTTGCGAGGGTTGTGTGAATTAGGCTGCAAAAAGGGGGCTGTGCAAGAGTCAGGGCCCACCAGGAGCGCTGGGGCAGGGTAATGGCACATCAGGGGGGTGGGAAAGGGTCAGGGCCGACCAGGAGCGGTGGGGTAGGGTAATGGCGCATCAGGGGGATGGTAAAGGGTCAGGCCCATCTGGGGGGTGGGAAAGGGTCAGGGCCCATC
>KV908610.1:182495-192232 GCA_002005505.1 Botryococcus braunii | reverse complement strand
CTCTTTTGGGCGACTCTCACCATATTGCACTTCGAATTTGTCCTGAGGATTCCTTTTGTTCCTAATTTTTTCCTGCCAGCTTTTGTTCTTCCTGCCCTCTATGTGACGACTCTCACCTTCTGGCGCTGCGGCTTGTCCTGAGAGTTGATCCCCAGCGGTAGCCAATCCAGCTGCTTCGACTTTCCCGTGGTGACGTTGCGATACACCACCTCCAGGTCCAAGCCGTCCCCACATATCGGCCACACCTACAATTGTCACCCCACCCCTCTCATCCACAGGCTCACAAATTCGCACCGCCCCCCTCCCCTCCGAGATCGGCCCAGGAAGGCATAGGGAGGCCCATCCCGACAGATATTTTCGTCACCGCCATCCCCCCCCCAGTCTTGATCACCACCGTTCAACCCCCCACAGGTAAAAACCACCACCGTTCGACCCCCCCACAGATCAAAACCACCACCGTTCGACCCCCCCACAGATCAAAACCACCACCGTTCGACCCCCCACAGATCGACATCACAAATGGTCACAACCGCACAGATCGACGTCACCACCGCTCACAACCCCACAGATTGAGATCCCCACCGCGGACATCCCCACAGATTGAAAATCGCCACCGCTCACAACCCCACAGATCGACGTCACCACCGCTTACATCCCCACAGATTGAGATCCCCACTGCTCACAACCCCACAGATCGTGGGAGCGTGCCTCAAAAGCGAGGACGAGCTGCGCGTTGGGGGAGCTGAAGAAGGACTGCCAGCGCAGCACAACGCTGCCTCGCACGTCCCCGCAGCAGTCCCCGGAGGCCGACACGCAGGGGTGAATGAGCGCGTGGTGCATGGAAGGGTACGACAGCGCGTTGCCCGCGCAGGCCCATTTGCCCTCGCGCTCCGCCGCTCCCCTGGTCTCCTTGGGGGCCGGGTGCCAGTACAGCGGCTTGAAGCTGCTGGACCTGTTGCTTGTGATGTAGCCGATCTGTCACACGCCCCCCATCTCTCGGTTGTTCAGTATCCTCTTTATGCATTCTTACCTGCGACTTGCTCCATTTGTCTCTCTCTCTCTCTCTCTCTCTCTCTCTCTCTCTCTCTCTCTCTCTCTCTCTCTCTCTCTCTCTCTCTCTCTCTCTCTCTCTCACACACACACACACACACACACACACACACACACACACACACACAGACACACACACACACACACACACACGCACACGCACACGCACACGCACACACACACACAAGAACACACACACACACGCACATAAGAACACACACACACACAAGAACACACACACACACAGACACACACACAGACACACACACACAGACACACACACACACAGACACACACACACACACGCCCGCGCAAGCAGCCTCTGTGTGTGTGTGTGTGTGTGTGTGTGTGTGTGTGTGTGTGTGTGTGTGTGTGTGTGTGTGTGTGTGTGTGTACATACACAATGGAGGATGCACAATTTATGGTTGGTTCGGTGGCTGTGGTGTTGCAAAGTTGTTAAGGCGTGCAGCGCTGCACCTGGGTTCAAGCCCCTGCAGATCTTCGTAAGCATTGAGGTTTTGTACCACCTGTGTGTGTGTGTGTGTGTGTGTGTGTGTGTGTGTGTGTGTGTGTGTGTGTGTCCCGTTCCCTCCCACTCTCCCTCCTCCCTCCTCCTGCCCCCCCCCCCCCCCGGGCTCTCTCTACCTATCTCCATCTCTATCTCCCCCCTTCCCTCCCTCCCAACCTGCAGCAGGGGGGTAAGCTAGCCCAGGGCGGCCCGGCAGGGCGGGGAGGAGGGGACGCACATGCCAGCCCATGTGACCAGCAACGGTCGGGAAATCGCTGATGAGGGAGGCGGCGGGGCGCGGAAAGGGCGCCAGGTGCAAGTTGTCCATGATCTCGTCCGCGTCCGGGAATAGATTGGATGTCGCCCCGAACGTCAATTTGCGGTCGGTTGGTGCCTTGTCCGGCATGCAGCTGAAGCCCTCCAGGGAGTAGCTCTTCACCTTGAACACAGTTTTCGGGTAGGTGTGCAGCCGCAGGCCCGCCTGCGGTACCCATACGCCCCCGCCGCCCCTTTTATTTTTCGTTTTCACTAAGACTTTTGTTTGGGGCGACGCTCTTCATTTTTGTTTTTCGGCTAGACCTTTACCATTATTTTGAGCAAAATATCTACTTCAACTTACTTATATGATATACCTTGAAGACTGCAGAGCCCTCACAGAGCACTGAGTGGCAGCTCATTGGCAAGACACCTGAATGGGGCTTCAGTGCATGAGGGTTCGATTCCCCGACCCTCATACTCACTCATATCTTAGAGCTTTTTTTTCCCCCTTGAGGTTTTTTTCCCCCTTGGGGCTGCGGAGGTCCCCAGAACATTTGCCTTTGCAAATTCGGCATTTCCACCTATTTTCCCCTAACATTCCCGGGATCCCGCACCCTTTGCCGGAAATCACCAGTGCCCAATCATCATTTCACTCTGGCGCGATCATCACTTCATCTTCTGCGTAATCATCATTGCACCTTTTGTGCGCCACCTAACCCCTACTATGTGAGCCTGACAGCCGCAATAAATTCAATGGGGAAAGCACACACACACACATACACACACACACACACACACACACACACACACACACACACAACAACAAGAACAACAACAACAACAACAACAACAACAAAAACAAAAACAAAAACAAAAACAAAAACAAAAAAAAGAGAACAAAAACAAAAAACAGAGGAAAAACAACAAAAAAAACCCTCTGCACACCCTTGCCAACCACCACACCCTGCAGTGTACATCTATCGAGCTCATCATACTAGGGAGTAATAACCCAATGCACTCAGATACTCTGCAAATAAAGTTGGAATTGATGTGGGCCATGATATGCCTTGAAGGTACATCTCCATATAGAGGAAACGGCATTAGCGTGATCTTTCTCAGTGGTATATACCTGAAAACAAGGCAATGTTTTGTTTGTGTGGCATGTTTGCCGCATACAGCAATGCTGCACCTGGGTTCGAGCCCCCCGCAAATCTGCGAAGATGGATGGAGGTTCCTTTTTTCTACCATTTTGTATTCTCTTCTCAGATGGCTCTGGCCCCATATGCCAAACAGAAACCTGTGACAAACGGTCTCCCAGCACTGCAAGGGCTGTCACTGGAGCAGCGGATGTTTCCCCACAGAGGCGCCCCTCCAGACCCCTCACCTCCTGAAGCAAGTGATGTGCTTATGTACCTTTTGGGGACATTAGAGGTCGCACAGAGGCGCCCATCCAGACCCCTTACCTCCTGAAGCAATTGATGCGCTTATGTACCCTGAGGACATTACAGGTCGCACACAGGCGCCCCTCCAGACCCCTCACCTCCTGAAGCAAGTGATGTGCTTATGTACCTTGAGGACATTAGAGTTCGCACAGAGGCGCCCCTCCAGACCCCTCACCTCCTGAAGAAAGTGATGTGCTTATGTACCTATTGAGGACATTAGAGTTCGCACAGAGGCGCCCCTCCAGACCCCTCACCTCCTGAAGAAAGTGATGTGCTTATGTACCTATTGAGGACATTAGAGTTCGCACAGAGGCGCCCCTCCAGACCCCTCACCTCCTGAAGCAAGTGATGTGCTTATGTACCTTGAGGACATTAGAGGTCGCACAGAGGCGCCCCTCCAGACCCCTCACCTCCTGAAGAAAGTGATGTGCTTATGTACCTATTGAGGACATTAGAGTTCGCACAGAGGCGCCCCTCCAGACCCCTCACCTCCTGAAGAAAGTGATGTGCTTATGTACCTATTGAGGACATTAGAGTTCGCACAGAGGCGCCCCTCCAGACCCCTCACCTCCTGAAGCAAGTGATGTGCTTATGTACCTATTGAGGACATTAGAGTTCGCACAGAGGCGCCCCTCCAGACCCCTCACCTCCTGAAGCAAGTGATGTGCTTATGTACCTATTGAGGACATTAGAGTTCGCACAGAGGCGCCCCTCCAGACCCCTCACCTCCTGAAGCAAGTGATGTGCTTATGTACCTTGAGGACATTAGAGTTCGCACAGAGGCGCCCCTCCAGACCCCTCACCTCCTGAAGAAAGTGATGTGCTTATGTACCTATTGAGGACATTAGAGTTCGCACAGAGGCGCCCCTCCAGACCCCTCACCTCCTGAAGAAAGTGATGTGCTTATGTACCTATTGAGGACATTAGAGTTCGCACAGAGGCGCCCCTCCAGACCCCTCACCTCCTGAAGCAAGTGATGTGCTTATGTACCTATTGAGGACATTAGAGTTCGCACAGAGGCGCCCCTCCAGACCCCTCACCTCCTGAAGCAAGTGATGTGCTTATGTACCTATTGAGGACATTAGAGTTCGCACAGAGGCGCCCCTCCAGACCCCTCACCTCCTGAAGCAAGTGATGTGCTTATGTACCTTGAGGACATTAGAGTTTGCACAGAGGCGCCCCTCCAGGCCCCTCACCTCCTGAAGAAAGTGATGTGCTTATGTACCCTGAGGACATTAGAGGTCGCACACAGGCGCCCCTCCAGACCCCTCACCTCCTGAAGAAGTGATGCGCTTATATACTTTGAAGATAGTGCCAGCTGTACCACCAATTAGGCGATTGCTCATTGGCAAGACACCCGCATGCACCTTCAATGCATGGGGGTTCAATTCCCCCACCCTACTTGCAATACATCTCGAATGCTTTTCACCTCTTTTAACAAAAAACGTGCCCCTTTTCCTCCTCTTCCAAAAACCCTTCAAGAAAATCATCCCCCCCCCCCCCCCCCACACACACACACACACACACACACACACACACACACACACACACACACGCAAGCGTGCGTGCGCAGTTCCTTCAGACACCACCCTGAAAGTCCAACTCCGCAAGCCGTCATCCAACATTGCGTGCGTCCGCACCGGTAACGCCTCAGTAATGCCCGATTGTCACATTTCACAGGCACCTCTCACCAAACCACGCCGATGAATCCCGCCAGTCACAATAACCCACTGTGCAACAGAACTTTTGGCGTACCCTTGACCGTGACAATACCAACTTTTGCATGCTTGCCCCCAACCAAATCCAACTCTGTGACAACGCCCATCATAAAGTCACTTTGCTCCACCTTCCCCATTATCAAACGCTGCTATGTGCCCGCGCCAGTCATCACCCCTTACTGTGTGCCCTTGCCAGATATCAAACCGTTGATGTGCACCCTTCAGTGGGCACACTGACAGATGTAGCCACAATGAAGCAAGGTTCAAACCCCACCCAAACTGCTTTTTCTTCTAATAATTTTTTGGTGTTGCGGTAGTTCTTTCTTGTTTCGCCCCAATTGCCACTGGCGCAACAACCTCAGCGACACGGCTTTTCGCAATCACAGCATTTGCAGGGCTGTGAAATACTACGCGCAGTGTTATTACAGCAGTATGTGTTTAATGGTTGATACCTTGGGAGCACTTCCCAAACTGACTATACTTGTATACCATATATACAGTGCGTATTGCAGTGAAGTGTCACTGGGGGCTGAAGGGCAGCGGCCGCTGAAGCACCCGCGCACTGGGGTTCGAGTCCCACCACAGACATCACCAGAAAATCTGATGCTTTTTGCATGCAGAATCTGCAGAAAAGACTACTAGACGATCCTTTCTGCAACTTTTGTGAGTACTGGCGTGAGACGCTCGATGTCCACTTACCAAGGCGCCCATAAAAAAATGTTTCCAGCATCTATGTGTGCCGTACAAGCTCACCAAAATCTTCACTTTTATGGTAAGTTGCAACTTGTTTACACCGAAGCGCCCTGCAGCGCTTGCACACAGAAATCTTGGTGTTGCAAAATTATGCAGAGGGGGGGGAGAGAGAGAGAAAGAGAGAGAGAGAGAGAGAGAGAGAGAGAGAGAGAGAGTGAGAGAGAGAGAGAGAGAGAGAGAGAGAGAGAGAGAGAGAGAGAGAGAGAGAGTCTGTGGGTGTGTATGTGTGTGTGTACATGTGTGTGTGTGTGTGTGTGTGTGTGTGTGTGTGTGTGTGTGTGTGTGTGTGTGTGTGTGTGTGTGTGTGTGTGTGTGTGAGAAGGGGAGGACAAAAGGCGGCACCTGACGAAGCATCTTGACCATGACCCAGGAGTAGTAGGTGCGGAAGGTGCGGGCTTCCGCCAAGTACACGTTGCAGAAGAGGTCCTTCCGCATCAGCAGCGGAATGTTTTCTATGCAGTTGGTGTCGTCCCCCGTGTACAGCATCCAGGTCGGGGCGCTCGGGTATGAGTGTTTCCCCACGGGCAGCTCCACTCCAAACGTCAACGCCCCGACACCGTTCCTCAGCATTGTGTTGGCCTGCACGCACCCGCCTCCTCGCCCTCGTCATCGTCGCACACGTCCCTTCTCTGTCTTTGACTGAACCCGGGGAGGGGGGGGAATGGGGATCTGTGAACCGGGGGCCGGGGGGTCCTGTAAATCATGGAGGGATGTGTTCGGTAGACATATGGCGATGAGGAGGCCCTTAGGGGACACCAGGAATACTGACGAGGTCCAATTTGCGTGAATTTTCGGTGCAAATTCCTCCTTTTCGAGTCAGGACGATCCCTGTCATGGCAAATTTCGGCCCTCCGAAATGTGACCTCGTTGGAGTCCCCAGGGACACGAACAACTGAAAGGCCGACGCCGGGCGCAAGTGGGGAGGAGAAAAGACGAGGTGTGCGGGAGCGGGAGCAGGCGGGATTCGAACCACCAACAGTGCAGACAGCTGCCGCGCGACGTCCCCAATGCCCTCCAGGATGTCGTACTCCTCCGGGAGCAAAAGCAGCGGTACATCTCTGTCGCGGTGCGCGTACGGATTGTACTGCATGTTATGCGATGCACACGCCTCCTCCCACAGCTCCAGTGCGGGCTGGCCCTTCTTGAGATGCACCAGCTGCACCTGGTCTGGGCTTCTCTTTTGTGTATCTATCATGAATATTTTGTCCGCCTGCCCCCACCAGTGCCGCCGCCTCCCCTCAGCCCAACACATGTCTTTTTTCATTACCACACACACACACACACACACACACACACACACACACACACACACACACACACACACACACACACACACCCACCCCCAAAAAAAAGACAAAAATTAAGAAGGGCAGGGAAAAACCAAAAAAAGGGGGGGGATTAAAAAACCGTGAGCAAGAATGCCGACCACACGGGCACATGGACCACATGAGCAAGAATGCCGACCGCAAAGATGAATACAGCTGGCATATGCTGAGAAATGTGGATGCCATTGACAAATGGAAATGCAGATGCATGTGGATGCCAATGGAAATGTAGATGAATGTAGATGCCACTGGAAACGCAGATGAATGTGGATGCCATTGGAAACGTCGATGAATGTGGATGCCATTGGAAACGTCGATGAATGTGGATGCCATTGGAAATGGAGATGAATGTGGATGCCGTCGACAAGTGGAATTGAGATGAATGTGGATGCCATTGACAGGTGAAAATTTAGATGAATGTGGATGCGATTGGCATTGCCTGAGAAAGGAAACCTCAGAAATGGCCAGATGAAGCTGACTCGAGTCCCCTCCTCTTTCCAAGCCTCCCCTTCTTGTTCATGCTTCCGGAAAAAGGGGAAGCTGCGGGCGGCAAGCGTGGGCATATACTTACTATACTTAAGATGCATCGCACGTGCGCGCATACACACACACGCACATGCACACGCGCGCGCGCGCGCACACACACACACACACACACACGCGCGCGCGCGCATGCGAACAATATGCCGGCGTGCACCTCCCTCTGTCTCTCCCCCCCCCTCTCCCTCTCCCTCTTTCCCCGCCCACTCTCTCTCCCCCTCTCTCCCCCCACTCCCATCCCCCCCCCCGGTCTCTCAAACACATCGAAGACGCCAACCAGCCAAACAACATGCCAACCACTGAGGCTTGGAGACAGTCCACCACACTATGCTGATCACAGGGGGCCGCGCACATGCGTGATTTTGTCGCGTTGCCGTTCCACAATTGCGTGCCACTCCAGCCAGCCGTCGCGGCCTCGCTTCACGGCTTGGTTCAGTACAGCGGTACGGATACTGCCTTTGACGAGCACCTCTGTTCGATTCCCCCCGAGTCCCGACGCTCCTTCAGAGCCCACTTATTCTTTTTTTTGTCTCCCCCCCCCTTTCCCCGCCCTCCGACTTCTTCACCATGCCGTCTATCTTCCTAGTATGGCCACTCACTTCCAGGTTACATGTGATGACAGGAGCGTCCTAAATAGGATCCAGATTTGGATTGGGTTTGCCTTCTCTATATTCCTAGTGAGACCACTGAGTTCCGCGTTACTTGTGATGACAGGAGCGTCCTAAATAGGATCCAGATTTGGATTGGGTTTGCCTTCTATCTTCCTAGCGAGGCCACTGAGTTCTGGGTTACATGTGATGAAGGGAGCGTCCTAAATAGGATCCAGGCGTAGATTGGGTGTACCTTCTATCTTCCGCATGAGCCCACTGAGTTCGGGTTTGCCAATGATGCTGGGAGCGTCCTGAATAGGACCAGACATAAATTGGGTTTGCCGTCTATCTTCCTAGTGAGTCCACTGACTTACAGTTCACATGTGATAAGAGGAGCGTCCTAAATAGGATCCAGAGGTGGATTGGGTGTACCTTCTATCTTCTTGGTGAGGCCACCGAGTTCGGGTCTGCCGATGATGATGGGAGCGTCCTGAATAGGATCCAGCATCTCCAGCACACCTCCCACGTCGAAAACGATGAAGGGGATGCCGGACGTCTGCGGGTCCCCCAGGCACCCTTTCCCATGTCAAAACCAATGGGTACCCGAGTACACTGCACAATGGGTACCCCAGCACCCTCCCTCATGCCAGAACCGATCCCCCAGCACATCTCCACCAATGGGTACCACATCACACCTTCCGATGGGTCCCTCAGCAGGGCTTCCCCATGTCAAACCCAACTCCCCAACCTGGCCCCCAATGGGTACCCCAACACACCTTCCAATGGGTCCCCAGCAGGCTTCTCCACGTCAAACCCAGTCCCCCATCGCACCTCTCAATGGGTACCCCAGCACACCTCCCCCAGCCCACCAGATGACCGGGCCCAGATGGGTGGCTGAAGCACGCAGGCGATTTAATCAATCTTCTAGACACCCTGCTTATTCAGCTTCAACAGGGAAAGGGGACGGGGGAAGAGGGAGAAGGGGAAGGGGAGGGAGGGAGGGAGAGAGAGAGGGGGGGGGGCAGGGGGAGGGGGAGAGAAGGAGAGAGGGGTGGGGTAGAGGGGGGGGGGGGCAGGGGGAGGTACATGGGGGGATGAGAGGAGCGAAGAGGGGGTGTTTGAGGGTGGACTGTACAGTGAGGCGGTACACGTACCGCTGCTTCGGCGACGACATAAGGCATGTTGTCCACGTAGGAGGGGATGAGAAGAGAGAAGAGGGGGTGTTTTGAGGGTGGACTGTACAGCGAGGCGCTACATGTACCGCTGCTTCGGCGACGACATAAGGCATGATGTCCACGTAGGAGGGGATGAGAGGAAAGAAGAGGGGGTGTTTTGAGGGTGGACTGTACAGAGAGGCGGTACACGTACCGCTGCTTCGGCGACGACATAAGGCATGTTGTCCACGTAGGAGGGGATGAGAGGAGAGAAGAGGGGGTGTTTTGAGGGTGGACTGTACAGCAAGGCTGTACACGTACCGCTGCTTCGGCGACGACATAAGGCATGTTGTCCACGTAGGAGGGGATGACCACCAGCATTCCCTCCTGCTTTAGCAC
>KV908610.1:164995-174995 GCA_002005505.1 Botryococcus braunii | reverse complement strand
CACACACACACACACACACACACACACACACACACACACACACACGCGCGCGCGTGCACAAACACGGTGGGCCATACAAGCTTTCGATCGGCAAACCAAAGGGGGGCGGGGCACAAACGCGCCTGAGCCAACAAAGCGTACGCAGTTGCGGTGCCTCCCGCGTCCTTCTTCCCCCAGAAGTCGGCGGTCATGATGCAGATCCCCAGGGGACCGTGTACCGCCTGGATGGTGGTTGTGAGCCCCTTCAACCGCTTCATACTCTTGTCCACAAGCGCCTGGGCGATGGTACCGTCCCGCGTAAAACCGTCGCCCTGCCCGCCCGCCGCCACTGTTCCGATGGCCCCCGCGCCTCCCCCGTCGTAGGGGAATGAGCTTGCGCCCAGCAGCGTGCTTCCCGCATAGGTACCCAGACCTCCAGTCGTCGTCGTCAAAAATAGCTCGTTCCTGTAAAGGCAAGCGCCCCCCCCCCCTCCTGGGATGTGAAACACGGGCAAACATAGAGTGGCGCTCGTATATTGGATAAGCAACAATAAGAAATAAAGCAGCCGTCCCGGGAACGACGAGGAAGGAGAGGTGGAGGAACTGGAGACGAAAAGAAGAAACACACTGACCACACACACACACACACACACACACACACACACACACACACACACACACACACACACACACACACACACACACACACACACACGCACACACACACACACATACACACACACAGACACACACGCACGCACGCGCACGCACACACACACACACACACACACACACACACACACACACACACGCACGTACGCACACGCACACGCACGCGCACGCACGCATACACCCACACAAAGAGGGGACAGGAGGAGGGGTGAGAGAGTGAGAGAGAGAGAGAGGGGTGGGGGTGGTGGAGAGCGGTGGGGAGGTGCAGGGGCACAACTCCGTCGTCCCGCCCACAGCCATGTGGTGCAGGTCCCGGTACCCCATGGGATAGGCAGGACACCCCACTTCAACATCCAAACACCTACATGAGGTACGCGGTCATCTCCCCCTCTTAAAGTGGTACAAGAGGTACAAGAGGTACGGGGTCACCTCCCACTCTTAAAGCGAGGGGGTTCATTCAATCCTTGAGAGTTACACATAAGAGGAAATCATAACCCGGAAAGGGGGTTGCAAGGGGGAGGGGGTTCATTCCCCTTGCAACTTTTTGCCATGTGGTCCCGATGGTGTTTTCTCTCGAAAACATTCTGTTCAATTTCTTCAATGAAAGCAATTAAAAAGGAAGAGACGTACTTGACGGCGTCCTGCCTGGTGTTGAATATAGCCCAGATGGTGAAGGTTATAGACCAGAAGAACACGGCTCCGAGCACAGCATACAAGCTGAAGAGGAACCTGTTCTGCTGAGGGGAGGGGCTTGGGGGCGCCGGCCCGGGGACCGGTATCCCGGAGGTGACGGGGAGCAGGGAGGGCTGCGCCAGCACGAGCCCAGACGCGCGGGAGCGTTCCGGCTCGAGGTTGATTGCCGAGGAGCTCCGGCGGTGATGAGAGGACAGTCCCCGGATCGATCCCGCGCTGTGCTGCAGAATCCGCCCCGACGGCTCCTCCTTGAGCCCCTCCGAGGGTACCCGGGAGGGGCTCGCTGCGAAGTGCGAATGCGGAGGGTGGCCCCCATGATGATAGTGGTGGTGGTGCTCCACCTGTCCCAACTCCGTGCCCCCCACCTGCTTAGATGTGCCACACGTGTGCACGCCCCTGTTCACACACACACACACACACACACACACACACACACACACACACACACACACACACACACACACACACACACACACACACACACACACACACGCGCGCGCGCGCGCGTGCGCGCACTCGCGCATGGTCTAGAGGAAAAGCGGGGGACCAACCTTGTTAAAGACGTCGTCGCTGTCATCAGACAGCTGCTGGAAGGGGGAGATGAGGGGCTCGGGGGACGGAAACAAAAGCCGCTCGGAGACCGAGCCGACGGTTGAGGAGGAAGGGGTGCGCTGCAGCAGACTGCCCCTCCCATTCTGTCCCTGCGGGCTTCCTCGCGGCCAACTTCCACTGTACCGCCGCCACATCAACTACTTAGTCACCCCATCTTCTTATTGGTCGCCCCTCCATTTCTTGAGTCCCCCCATCATCTTTTGAGGTCCCCCATCATCCATCTACATTCTGTCGCCCCATCATCTCTTCAGTCGCCCCATACTGCTTAGTAGCCCCATCATCTCTCTCTGAAGTCGCCCCATCATATCTTGAGTCGCCCCATCATTTCTTGAATCGCCCCATCATCTTCTTGGTTGCCCCATCGTCTGCTTAGTCGCCCCATCATCTACTTAGTCGCCCCACCATCTTCTTAGACATCCCATCATCTAATTGTTCACCCCACTGTCTACTTGATTGCCCCACCCATCTTCTTGGTCGCCTAATCATCTACTTTGTCGCCCCATCACCCACTTAGTCATCCCATTACCTAATTGTTCACCCCACCATCTACTTGATTGTCCCACCAACCCTTGAGCAACCCCATATTCTACGTTTCGCCCCATCTTTTACTCAGCCGCCCCACCATCTACGTAAATGCCCCATCATCTACTTCGCCCATGTGGCCAGTCACATGAGCCCCACAGCGCGTCCCATCGCCCCCCCCCCCCCCCAAACAAAACAGTGCCAGCCACAGGCAGGGGCTCCAGACGATTAAATATCCCCCCCCCCCCCCCTGTGACTGGTCACATTGTGGGGATCCATGTGACCAGTCACATGAGCCCAACATGGCAGCTCGTCCCAAAACAAAATCTGTCCGACTGCACTGGGCCACCTTTGTGGCGGCAAGGCGGAAACCTAGACCATGTGTTCCCGCCCGATAGACCAGTCATGTGTCCCCATGTGACTGGTCACATGGCCCCCATGTGCACCGTCTTCAAGGTATTCCTGCTTCTTCCTGCTTGGACCTCCCTTGCCAGGCCGGCACAGGGTGTGCCCACCATGTGGCCTCCCCATGTGACCAGCCACATGGCCCCCCATGTCTGGGATTGTCCCCTGAGGACTCCGCCCGCTTTGCAGTGGGCCCTGCTTCAGCCCACTGCTCCAGATTGGCAGCTCCAAGGGGGGGGGGGGTCACATTTCCGCTCGAAATTTGCCACGATCGGGACCATTCCCGACTCCGAAAGGAGAAAATTCGGGTCGCAAACCCACACAAATTCCGCCTTGTTGGAATTCCCAGTCAGTGCAATGGAAGACGCACCACTCACCTTGGAGGCCACCGTCCGATACACAGTTCTAAACCCTAAACCCTTTTCTAGATACATTGGATACACAACGTTCAAAACAGGAATCCCAGCTCAGGAGGTCCCGCAGGTTAGAATTTGATATTCCGCACCTGCGAGTTGTCCCGCCGCATGAGGCCACCACACGTGACCCGTCACATGGGTCCATGTGGGAGCGCACCTGAAGAGTTCTGTCCCCGGCTGCATGGGACCACCATACCGTGTGTTCACGCATGGTCCATCACGTGACCAGTCACATGGGCCCATGTGGGAACGCACCTGAGAGTTCTGTCCCCCTCTGCATGGGGCCACCATATGTGACCAGTCACATGGGCCCATGTGGGAGCGCACCTGAGAATTCTGTCCCGCTGCATGGGGCCACCATACTAGCTGCAGGCGGGGGCGGGAGCCTGTCGCAACACGCCACGCTTCATAAGGCGGGCGCCAGCCTGCACCGCACCGCCCCCTCCCCTTTACACAAACTACGCAAGGTAAACCCAGCAGGTAGAACAGGGCAAAACCCCGAGGACTAGGGCAAGATTGCGTCATTCGGACACCCCACCCTGTGAAGCACGGGAATCGGGTTAGATGCGCAAAGCTGGACATTGCTCCAACCCGCAAAACTGGATTTGGAGCTCAGCGGACGTTGCTTAATTTTGAAACACGGAGCCTGTAGCCTTTAGGAGAAGTCTGTAGCGACACGCCACGCTTTGCAAGGCGGGCGTGAGCGTGTGCGGCACGGCATTGCCTCGCCCTCTCTCCTATAACACATGGTGTGACAAGATCAACCCAGCAGACTAAGGTCAAGATTGCCTGATTGGAGCGCCCCAGCCTGTGAGTATAAAAACCCAGTTAGTACATATAAAAGTGCTGACTCGGTGGAAAATTGCTGCAGCATGCCGACCTCAGACCCCCTTCCGGGCGTCCATGCACACCCTCCCTCCCTCCCTCCCTCCGTCCCTCCCCCCCCCGCCCCTCTCTCTCTCTCTCTCTCTCTCTCTCTCTCTCTCTCTCTCTCTCTCTCTCTCTCTCTCTCTCTCTCTCTCTCTCTCTCTCTCCCCCCCCCCCCCTCTCTCTCTGTCTGTGTGTCACTCACACTCATCACTCTCCCACCCACCTACCCAACCACCCACCCACCCAATACATACGCAGAGAGACGAGGGGGGCGCAGAGAGAGAGAGAGAGAGAGAGAGAGAGAGAGAGAGAGAGAGAGAGAGAGAGAGAGAGATAGAGAGATTATCTATCTTTATAATATTGGTTCCTGTCTTGTTCTGAAAACTGACCCTTCGATGACCTTGGATGGCTCTAATGACAGGAGATGACCTCTTGGATGCCATGTGACAGCCCTAAGGACACATGACCCCCAATTTGAAAACTCAAAGGACATGTGATGCCCTTTTGATGAATCCAAGGACACATGATCACCTTGTGATGACTCAAAGGACACATGACCCCCAACTTGATGACTCAAAGGACATGTGATGCCCCTATGATGAATCCAAGGACACATGATCACCTTGTGACAGCCCTAAGGACACATGACCCCCAATTTGATAACTCAAAGGAATGTGATGCCCTTATGATGAATCCAAGGACACATGATCACCTTATGATGACTCAAAGGACATGCGATGCCCTTGTGATGAATCCAAGGACACATGATCACCTTGTGACAGCCCTAAGGACACATGACCCCCAATTTGATGACTCAAAGGACATGTGATGCCCTTATGATGAATCCAAGGACACATGATCACCTTATGATGACTCAAAGGACACATGACCCCCAATTTGATGACTCAAAGGACATGTGATGCCCGTATGATGAATCCAAGGACACATGATCACCTTATGATGACTCACCTAACCTACTGCAGGAGACGTATGCCCGAGATTCAATCAGGGCGGACGCAGAACGGCATAGTCTTCAGGAGGTGGGAATTCAGCAGAAGAAGCAGAATGACATTATTTTTTAGAAAATGGGAGCGAGATTATAGAACTTGCAGGCAAGCCCTGTTATGCGGCCATGTTGAAAAAGGGATCAAGAGAGAAGGTTCGAAACCACTCGAAACCCATGCCAGTTGTCCTTGAGGCGTCTTCAACCGTGGTAGCCCACGCCCCATGGATTAAGCCAAGATATGCAAATCACAGGCTCCTGAAAAATGTTTTGCTGTGTTTGTTTCACATTCATAACCTGCTGAAGCTCTTGTATCGTGCCGCAAAGCGCTCTGTGGTAGTCACCTGGGTACCAGCCTATTTCCCCAGCCCCCACCGCAACCCCCCACTCCTTCACAACTCTCTATCTGCTCTGACATTATGTATCGCAAGTTATCAGTAAGGCTCCCATCTCCCTTGCCCATTCGGGGATTGCCTGCAGAACGCCTGCAGTTAGCCTTGATATGTGGATGCTTTGGTCCTGATCTCTTTGCCTTTCATACAGAGACCAGCACCAGCACCCATATTTTGCTTGTCCCCGAAGGAGCATTTTGTTTGAAATCTGCCCCAGTAGCTGTCGTCCGTGGCGGAACTCGCATGCAAGAGACCAGTAGATCGGGATCTCAAACATAGGACTGGCCTTACCCGCAGCGACTGGCCTCTTGCTTTAGAGGCAATTTGAAGTTACTAAGCCTTTATTTGAGCTTAATCTTCTATGATGGATTGGGGCTGGTGGGGAATCCAAGGATTAGGCTTCCGCCAAGCCGTCGTCGACGGCACGCAACCGCAAAAGCGCTGGGAATCTCAAGCCCCCGTTCGCGGCATCCAATCTCCCTTCATATTGGTCTGCATCAATATGTAAACAGATTCACCAGGGTGACCCGATAGAATTATAACGGCCCCCTATACCATCGCCCGAGCGCAGGTGTGCTGAGCGGCGATCGCTGCTGCCTTCCCATAAATAACAATAAAGATGGTTTAGACCTAGCTTAAAAAAAGCCAAACCACATCCAAGTCAGTAAGAACGCAACCCTAATTGTGACATACCGTTTCTACTGTAGCGGCATCAGCAAAGTTCTCTGCCAACGCTTGCTTACGACGGTCGCTAAGTGAAGGACGCCTAGCGTCACATGCGTGCGACGCATGCACCTTGTTTCCGTGTTAAACCAATAATAACACTGATTATACAGGATACAGAGCTCTTATTAGTCTAAGGGCAGGAGACGATATGCAGTGCGGCAGTCGGCAGAGAAGGTGGTTTGGTCCGCTTAGGTTCAGCGCCAGCTCGCAGCCCTATCAATAAAACTGAAGAGCTCCGGTTTGAACCAAATAACCTAAGATTTCACCCGGTTGATTACGAACAGAACCCTACGAAAATCGGACCCTCAGATTTTAACTGCCTCAACTGCCGCGGCAGCTCGCAGGCCCCGATTCGATTCGCACCACCGTGGTCCGACCACCGAGCTCATTAAAGCGACGCTTTGTCTGAAATTCGTATGTGCCAGTCTGGGATATCCTATCGTAACCGCGGGTATTTTCCAGCGCATCCAGCAGGGACAGAGAAACAACCCGGGCTAGTCCGGACACGAAGCGCTGTTTCCGATCGTTCCTGCTCGACTAATCTGTCTACCATTCCAGCACACCCTCCCACGCCCCGGTAAGCAAGAATTCCTTCCCTGGTACGAACTCCTGGGGTTCCCCGTTGCGATCCAGCTGCGTTATGGATGAGCAGTTAACTTTGTAGCCTGCAGCTACCATTAGTGTCCTCGTCTGTTGATTGGTGGAGCACTGGGCAGGGAAACAGGAAGACGTGGTTTACGGTTGGGACATGCTTTAGTTGGCTACAGTTGCTACGGTTGGGAAATGCTTGACTTTGCTACAGTTGGGGCATGCTTTTACATAATTGAAGATGGGAGCGACCATGGGTATATACGTCGTATATGTCTAATAGAAGATGGGAACGAGAGCCCCAAAGTTCATGGTTAGGATATCCCCACATCGATGTGCTTTCCTTTTTATGTCTAACAGAAGATGGGAACGAGAGCCCTAGAAGTCCCAATGCACCGCTGGTAGACAAGGCAATCAGTCGTGCCCATGTCTTCAAATTTACGTCTTTATTTCATGTTTGTCTAGTCTTGTCGGCGACCTTGCCTGCCTGGTGCTCCTCCAGCTGCTTCGTCCGGACAAGTCCCATCTTTATGAAGACCCATCACTTTTGTGTCAATCATCAGCGAGCGCGCGCGCGCGCGCGCACACACACACACACACACACACACACACACACACACACACACACACACACACACACAACACAAAAAAAAAAAAAAAAAAAAAAAAAAAAAAAAAGAGAAAAGAGAGAGAGAGAGAGAGAGAGAGAGAAGAGAGAGAGAGAGAGAGAGAGAGAGGAGAGAGCGAGCGAGTTTACATGCCTGGGTCTTCTGGTAGAGGGAAACAATGTGAGCCATCAATGCAGTGTTGTTCCTGCACGTGCAGACGTGCAGCCTTGTCCTTTTCGGGCGACAGTGTCTCTGGCTGACACTCGTAACAGAGAGTTGTACACCAGACACGTCTAATACAAAGTTTTACACGTAATCGCATTGATGAATGCGATCACTTGATCACATTCATAGACCAAACATGAGTTTGCAGTAGCCAGATTTGCCAGACACAAACAGAACATACTGAAGTTCACAACAGCTCGGCCTCGTTGAAGCGTCATACAGGGGCCATTTCACCGAGAACCCCCGCAAGATCACATTTCAGCCCGAAATCTGCCACGATCGGACTGTCCCGAGTCGAACGGAAAATTGAGCTGAAAATCCACACAAATTCGACTNTTCACACTGGAAATCTCCTTTCGCTTCAAAGCGCTTTGGCCAAATTTGATATTAATACAGAGAGGCATCGGAAGGCCTGAAGCTGACATTATGAAGCATCCAACCATGAGTAAACTAAGCCTGTTTGTATCCAGTTTACCGTACCCAACGGTTCCAACTTGGTACCTTACCGGGGTAGCCATGGATACGCCGGTACCGTATACTGGTAAGCCACCGGTCAGGCCCACTAAATGAAATCTAGGCCTGACAACATTGACGAACGAAATGAAGCCAGAGCCCTGGCGTAACGTCCATTAACAACGAATGAAGGCAGAGCCCTGGCGTTAAGTCTTTAAAACAAAATGAAGACAGGGCCCCGAACAACCAATTTCGTTGCTTCATTTAAATGAAGCCGAACCCGGGCGTAAGTCCATTAACAACGAAATGAAGGCAGAGGCCGGAACAATGAAATGAAGCCAGAGCCCGTGCCTAAGTCCATTATCAGCAATGTTGTGGTCACTCCACAACATTGAGACAAGCGACTCCATGCTTATGATGCATGCCCATAGACATTTCGGTGTTCAAAGCCCTATATTTCACAGGCCCATGTATACACATGTACATGTACTTGCCCCGTACACATACATGTACTTGCCCCGTACACATACATGTACTTGGCCCCGTACACATACATGTACTTGCCCCGTATCATATTTGAAGCCTAAACTTCACAGGCGGATGTACTTGCCCGTACTATGTTTAATGCCCTAGATTTCACAGGCACAAGTACTTGCCCGTATGATAGAAAGCCCTTCTCAGTCAAACGGAGATCCTCCACTGAAATACACAACGGCGTGGTATACTTCAAAAGCCGGTTGCAGCAATGATGGCGCATACCACCTATGTTTGGGACGTCCTATAGCTTAAAACCGGTCCTAAATAGGGTGTAGGTTTAACTTCGAAATCTGGAGCACGTGTTGAATGTTGCCACGCAGGACTCTGATTTGGCCAAAGTTGAGACCCACTTCCCAGCACCAGACATGCTTACAGCATACCACCAAACCAGTTGTCACTAGTTCTAGTGACAAATGACAAATTAATAGTGACAAATTAATTTCATTAGATTTGACGACAAAAAAGTTGTCACTAGATCTAGTAACAGATTAATTGTCATGAGACATATAATGACAATTTAATTGTCACTAGATCTAGTGACAAATGCGGCGTCGCGGGTACTTTGCAGAAACTTTGACAGCCATCTTGCGGAAGAGGCGGGAGGCTCTGTCTCGAAGAGGCCCGCAGCATCAAGTGCTGCAGGAGGCAGGATGAGCTGCTCCAAAATGTACCGCTGCTGATGCTGCTCCTGCAAGATGTACCGCTGATTCTGTTGGATGGCCCGCTGCAGCAGTGCCCCAGGAGGCAAGATGATGTCGATGCCAATTGCACCGCCACATGTACCGCCGCTCTGCTGCTCCTGCCAGAGGTACAGATGAAACCTGTCCATGGCCCACCCTGAACGTACCGCCGCTGTTGCTGCAAGATGCTGCTGCTGAGGAACGTACCGCCAAGTCGCTCTGAACTGTCCCACTGCAGGAGCGCTGCAAGAGGTGGGATGAGCTGCTGCAAAATGTACCGCCGCTGCCACAAGATGTACTGCTAGATGTATGCCAGGGTCCCTGCCACCGCAGCGCTGCAAGAAACTGGATGGGCTGGCTGCAAAGTGTACCGCTGGTGCTGCAAAGTGTACCGCTGGTGCTGCTGCTGCTCAAGAAATGAAGATGGGGGCGAGAGCCCTAACCTCCCACCCCAATGCCCCCGGCAGTGTGACCCCATGCTGTTGCATGGTGCTGCTGCCGCTTCTGCAGGACGTACCGCAAGATGTACGGCAGGGTCCTGCCGCCGCAGCGCTGCAAGAGGCGTGATGAGCTGGCTGCAAAATGTACCGCTGCTGCTGCAGCACAATGTACCATTACA
>KV908610.1:159995-162495 GCA_002005505.1 Botryococcus braunii | reverse complement strand
TGGGGTTGGTATGAAACTTGATAGAGGGTGGATTTGGAATGGTGGGCCCCGGGGGGGGGGGGGGTATGAATTGGCTGGAATGCTTTCACACACTTCCAGGATGGATCGATGGGAGAACACCGAGAGAGGAGGGAGAGGGGACCGGCGGTACCCCTTCGCGAGGGCACCGAGAGGGGGGAGAGGGGACCGGCGGTACCTCTTCGCGAGGACAGTAAGAGAGGGGGAGAGGGGACCGGGGGTACCTCTTCACGAAGACACCCAGGGAGGAGGGAGAGGGGACCGGCAGTAACTCTTTGCGAGGACACCGAGAGAGGAGGGAGAGGGGACCGGCGGTACCTCTTTGCGAGGACACTGAGGGAGGAGGGAGAGGGGACCGGCGGTACTTCTTCGCGAGGACACCGAGGGAGGAGGGAGAGGGGACCGGCAGTACCTCTTAGTGAGGACACCGAGAGAGGGGGAGAGGGGCACGGCGGTACCTCTTCGCGAGCTTCCCTCTCATTTCGGGAAAAGTTCCTGTGCCTGATTGCGTAAACCATCAGAATGAGGATGAGCAGAATCACTATGATGACCACCAGCACTGGGGAAGGGGCTGCCTGCACACCGCACACTCCAAGCCCCCGCTCTCAGGTCTTCACAACTCCACAAGGAACAGGCATCGCTTCCCCAGGAGGCAACATTCCCTAAGAGGCAACATTCCGCAACAGGCAACATTCCCAGGAGGCGACATTTCCCAGGAAGCAACATTTCCCAGGAAGCGACGGATCTCAGGAAGGAACATTTTCCGCAGGAAACACTCCCCAGGAAGCGATATTTCTCAGGAAGGAACATTCCACAGGAGGCGACATTTCTCAGGAAGCGGCGGTTCTTAGGAAGGAACATTTCCCGTGAAGAAACATTTCCAAGCAGCAAAATTCCTTAGGAAGAAACATACTCCAGGAAACACCGTTTCCCGAAGCGGAACCCAGCGGTAATCAGTTGGTGCTGCTGCCAGGAGATGGAGCATCAAGAGGGGGTTGATGGGGGACCCAGTATACATGGCCAGTATACATGGCATCCATGTGGTCTCTCAAGTACATGGTTGTTGCATACTGCCTAGAAACCGCAGCCAAAAGGGGCGCATGCGGGATCCGTACACATGGATCTCCCGCATCGAGGTTGTGGGCTGCCGCTCAAAGGGCTACAATCCGACTGACTTGGGGCATTCTGAGTTTTCCTGAAGAACACGAGGTAACACATATGGGCGCACGCGTGCACACGCACACACACACACACACACACACACACACACACACACACACACACACACACACACACACACACACACACACACACACACACACACACACACAGACACACATACAAGTGCATGTGCGTGCGCGCAAGGGGGCCGTATACATAGGGAGGCAGAATAAGGTGAAGGGTGGGGCTGACCTCAAAGTTGTTCACAAGTCCGAACATCGCAGGCGTGCCACAGCCAGTGGCAGTGTGGAGCCCTGTGGGTAGGAATGGCGATCTGGACGGTCCTACGGCCCCCTGGGGAGCCAGACTACTAATAGGGCCACATGCTGCACCCTGGCAGGGCTGAGGGCCCGGTGCAGGCCCGTGCAGGGTCTCAGAGGTCCCCCATGGCATTCCTGGAAGTGCTCTACTGTCGAAAGCCATCTTGATGTGCGTGGCCTTTCAGGTGAGATTTAAAATTCCGTTTGAGGCGTTTTCCAAGTCCACATACTGCACAATACAATCTGGCAGCAGCTTATTTCCTGCATGCGCCCAGAGTAATTGTTGAGAAAAAGGGCCCATCACAGTCGCACAGAGGTAAAATCTCCTCCCTTCTTTACTGACTGCACGTAGATATTTGCCTACAAAGATGGTGTGATAGTGTTTTTCACTGCAAGCACTACACGTAGGTATGGCTTGAACCAGAGATCTGGCACAGCCAAAAATGTCATGAGTTCCACAGAGCGTGACAATAAGACCGACGGATCCAGAATATTTTACAAACAGACCGATGGATCCAGAAATTTCTTCAAGTGAAGAAAAACTGAGCAATTCTGTTGGCAATTGGTGTGTGTTTATCCTTGCTGCACCCCCCAGTTCCCGCTTTGCTGTGGAAGTAAACGACAATAAGGGTTCACCTGATACGCATACCGAATCCCATGACAGAATTTCTTTCCTAGAACAACCAAAATTAGAATAGAGGTGCTTCATAGCCGTGACTTTCGAGGTAGTAGGCACATTGACAGGGCGATACAACCGAACACTTTGCTTAAATCCTTTGGCAAGCCTCAATTGCTACACGATAGGCATCTAACACAATCCACCTTAATAATGTTATGAAGCTCCCAGCGTACTGCACTTAATCGCGGTGGGAACCCGATCCAAGGCCCTCCTAGACAGTGCGGCAGAAGGAATTCTCCTATGAGATGGCCAAACCTGACGGCCAAAGAATGCTCACAAAGATTTAAGTAAACAAGGAAAGCAGCGTGAAGAATAACGTTTA